>JASAND010026407.1:0-41752 GCA_030248195.1 Trissonchulus latispiculum | reverse complement strand
GTACTTCGTTCAGTTACGTATTGCTGCAGCCTTTTCAAGCTTTGAAGCTGCTAAGAAAAATTTGAATAAGGAGAAATTATATCTGAAACATATTAGAAAAAATGGGTGAGATGAAAGCAAAGAAAACATTTGTAGAGATTGAAAGTTTACGTAGAAGCATATATATATAGATTTTATTGGAAGAGGGAATAATCGATGGATTAATTAATTGCAATTATATATATATATATATAATTAAAAACGTTGTGTGGAAACAATTCTTAGAGGCCGTAGTTTAGAATTACATTTAAATTTTAACTTTTATGATCTGGACAAGTTGGAAAAATTGCCTCCAGAAAACGAATTATACAGCAGTTTTGAGAAAGCAGAAAAGTTATTAAAAATAATACGAGCACTAATTTATTGTTCTTACGCACTGTTCGCGAGACTACAGCCAGAAATCATAAAAACTCTTCGAATATTTCATTATTGCCCAAACTTATGAACAACAAACAGGCATCAAAAATTGAAAATGGTTGCTCCGGCCGGAGCAGAAGCCCGCTCCGGAGCACCGAAAATCGGAGCTCCGCTCCGGAGCTCCGTCGGAGCGGAGCTCCGGCGCACATCACTAATATATATATATATATATATTTATATTAGTGATGGGCACCGGATATTTTTTCATATCCGGATATCCGCCTATTTTGCGTTAACGGATATCCGGATATCCGGTTATCCGCCTATTCCAAACCGAACTTCAAGAAAATTTTTCGATTTTGCAGTTAAATTTTCAATTTTTCTGTCAATTTTTCGGCAAGCTGTGAATGTCTATCATGCAACCAAGCCGCAACCTTCGTTTCAAAAATATTTTCAAAGGAATTTTTGAAAAATATTTTAAAATTTTTGAAATTTTTGTCAAAAAGTTGCTAATTTTTCATTGTTTTGACTGAAATGTACACGGATATCCGGATATTTTTCTCAAATCGGATATTATCCGGATATAAAAATTATCCGGATATCCGGATATCCGGATATCCAGTGCCCATCACTAATTTATATATATATCATAGGGGTCGCGGCAGCGACCCCTATAATATGTGTCAAAAGTCCCTGGAGACACCGTAAAATAAGCTGCGCAGAGGTTGCGCAAAATCCTGCGCAGATCCTGCGCAGATTTCATGCGCAAATTGTAGAGCACATCGAGTTTAGTATGTGTGCGAAGTTTCAGCCCCGTATCACTTTCCGTTAAAAAGTTGTGCCCCGGACCGGTTATGGCGGCGATGTTTTTTTTCCGGTTTCTCCTATTTAATGGTCGTATTGTCCTGACTTTCCGCCTCTTTCACGTAATCTGCAGCGGAGGCCGGACCTAAAGGGGTATAGGGTCTGGTAGTACCCCATGCGCCATTTAAGGTGCTGGTATCGCTTTGTGTAAATTCGACCCTACAAGCTTCAATTCTTTATGAAAGTGGATGAAACTTTCCAAATACATTATTTTCGTGCTCTTTAACATTCTGGGACCAGTCCCGGATTTTTAGGTGCAATGATAAGAAAGTTTTGGTTTTCGTCCTTATTCTCTCAGTACATAGTCGCTACACAGGATTGGTTGTTATGGCTGGAAAGAGGGCACCAAAATGAACATTTTTGCTTTTACAACTTTTGAGCTACCTCTAGTGGTTAAGGCAGTACAAGCCAAAAACTACTTTTGGGGTCAAAAAATGGCCATTTTTGAAGAAATCGGTCTTTTCAAAATTACTGCCAAATCTTACAGACAATTTTGGCTGATTTATACTCAAACGATACACCGTCGAATTGCGCATTTTATCAATACCTATTCGCTGGAGTTCGTTGCTTTAAGCTGGAGAATTCGCCGAAAAACCATTTTGGCAAAATTGCGATTATTTTGTTTTGAACATTGATTTCTCAAAAACTACCCAATGGATTCGCGTGATTTTTGGCTGAATGAAAATTCGCCCTATTGCGGAGGGACATTTTTCTTGGTTTGAGCTAAAACAGCTCCAGTTGTGAGAAAACTGAATAGAAAGTTGCGAAATTTCGTGTCATCGCGCATTTGCCGGATTTTCTGGAGTATTGAGACTTGCTGAGCCAAATCCAAAAAAATGTCCCTCGGCCCACATGTCCTTCATATCATGGCACAAGAAGAATTTTTGGCCGGTTCCATAGTTTTGAGAAATCGATGTTCAAAAATTTTTGGTCTATATACAGTCTGTCAGATGTCAGCATGTCGGCAATTTTTTGCTATTTTTTGCAAATTTTGCTAGTTTCTTAAGCTCATGTTAATGTACAGAATATAAGCTTTAAAACGATGTATAAAGCTATTTCCAACTCCCAAAATTGCGAAAGTTACAGCGTTTCGAAAAGTCACGACAAAAGCACTGCACAAAAGGATACCAGCACCTTAAGAATCGCTACTTTTTTTGCGCCGCAGGTGCGCCACAGCGCCGCAGCGGCGCCGCAAAGTCGGCTCAGAGCGAAAAGTGACCATTTTTGTGGTCGCTGCGCAGCTCGAACGTTAAGAGCTGGAGCCGATTTCTTTTTATATTCAGAAATTACATATATTGAACTAACTAAATAGCTAAGTCTCGTTTCTCTATGACTTCCCATGCGACCACAGTGGCCGGTCAAAAATGGTGAAAATTCGAAAAATGAAAAATCGAGATTTCTCGCTGTGTATTCAACTTAGAAAGCTCAATTCTTTCATACAAAGGTTTTCTGGCACGGCGAATTGATTCCCGTAAGCAGTTTTGCCGTCGGACCCACCCATATTGCTGGGCTGGTTCCACTTTGCTGTCGGGAGGGTCAAGTCGGTACCGACTTCCAAGAACACCATATAGGACTGTGCATAGCCTCTCAATGTCCATAGGGGTTTTCTGGTGCGCCCAGCTCATTTCCGGAGTCCGTTTTGCCGTCCGACCCACCCATTTTGCTGGACTGGCTCCACTTTGCCGTTTGAAGGGTAAATCGGGTAGGGGGTCAAGTGGTCAAAAATAAGATTTTTCAAAAGTGGTGAAATTTGGTACCAAATGAAAGCGCTAAGTGAGCTGAACAACTTTTGTCATAGAATTGCATGCTCAAAGTGGCTGTAGAGTGCTGTGGTAGGGTGGGGGTGTGGACTTAGGCGATTTTGGGTCAAAACTAAAATTTTTCAAAAGTGGTCAAATTTGGTACCAAATGAAAGCCCGCATCGAACTGAGCAACTTTTGTCATAGAAGTGCGTACCTAAAGTGGCTGTAGAGGGCTGTGGTGGGGTGGGGTGGGGACTTGGGCGATTTTGGGTCAAAAATTAAAATTTTCAAAAGTGGTCAAATTTGGTACCAAATGAAAGCCCGCATCGAACTGAGCAACTTTTGTCATAGAACCACCCACCCAAACTTGCTGTGTCGGATTTATATACTTTCTTTCTCAACCGGATTAAACGACAGACATAGGCCCAACACACATATTATCCACTTTTGTGCGGAGCATTTTTGTTACTTGTTTATATATATACGTATATATATACAAGGTCGCATCCAGGGGGGGTCAGGGGGTCTAGACCCCCGATTTTGGGATGACAACATAGCAAAATTTTGCTATTTTTGGGGCAAAAACTATTTTTAAAAAATTTTCGCGCCGTTGACGCGATTATTTACTTTTTGCAGCAAATAAACATCCAATGTATATATACAAGAATAAAAATGCTCCGATGGAGCATAGAAAAGGCAATATGGGTGACATTGTGTGAAAATATACAGATAATAAGCTTTGAAACTATGTATAAAGCTCTTTCCAACTCCCAAATTAACACAAAAAATTAACTCAAAAAAGGCCAAGTTAATGCTGACAAAATGATTGACTTGCACGTTATAAAATTGCGTAAGTTATAAGCGTTTGAAAAAGTCGCCCTCAGAAGCACTGCACAAACGTATACCACCACCTTAAGGCAATTACGAGCATGCATTATTTATATATACACGACAATAGAATCCAGTCTTTTGGATAGGCAACAACTTTTTTCAATTTCAGATCAGATCGCTGGATTCCGAAATGCAAACTCTTGTTTATGAAAACTATGCTAAGTTCATAACAGCAACAGATACCATCAGAAAAATGAGGACCGATTTTGCAAAAATGGAAGATGAAATGGATCGTTTGGCAGAAAACATGGATAAGATTACCCAATTTTCGGAGCAAGTAATTACACGTACATATGAAGTGTATATTATATATATATATATATATATATATATACATTGTATTGTATTAATTCAACAAACGATGCATGACCGGGGGGGTATCCACGATTTTGACAACGAGGAGGTCTTCCCCAAAAGGGGAGTCCAGAACTAATATTTTCCAAAAATGGCTAAATCTGCACCAAAGATAGCAAAAAATTTTAAAAATATTCTGAAAGGGGGCTCGGACCAGCTGGCGACCACCGCGTTCAAGTTTTGACACTTGGAAAACTGAAATTCGCGAACTTCGATTGATCGCGAGTATATATCTTCAATTTCGTGAATTTCCAATTTTCGCCAAGTGTCGCTATTTGGGTGCAGGGTAACTGTATGGCTTTTAACAAAGTGAAGCAAACACTTTGCACGGTCATACATCTCACTAACTATCAGATTTCAATAACTTAAGCAGTTCCTGAATCAGGTGAGCCTCCTCTTTCTTTTTGAATGCCTTTAACGCGATGATGGCGAGCCTTCGGCGCGCGTATCTTTTGCGCATTTTGACCGTACGACTTCCATGTTTGCTGGCGTCTAGCCTTTTCTGCAAGGTCGCCATGTGTCTTCTTCTGCTTCTTGGACCGGCGTGAGCAGGCCAGTGTTTTTTTTCTCGAACACTTTTGCGCTCTTCTGCGCACTGCCCCAAAATTTTTTGCGCAAATTGCTAAAAAAGTGGGCATAGCAGGAAAAAAGCTATAATTTCGCATATCATTGCTGTTTTGTATTTATTAATAATTACCTGACTTTACTACAACTTTCGGAGCTGCAGCAGGTTATATACAATGTATGTACAAGATGCCAGAACTTAAAGTGGATTAGGAAACCCAACCTACTTCGGAACGGGGGGTCTGAAGGCTGAGCCCCCAGAAGCAATAACAGTACATTTCATGAAATCTATGACTGGTGGCGTAATTTCCAAATTGGCGAAAACAGCAAAATGTCGCGAAGTATTAGCGATTTTCGCCAAAGTTGGCGAAAACTTCGAACAAAGTTGGCGAAAAAAACAAGAATTGTCGCCAATTAAACAAGACTTTTCGCCAATTTTGGCGAAAATTGCCGTCACTTCGCGATATTTCGCCAATTTGCAAATTACGCCACCTGTCCTGGCTTTCATGAATTGTACTGTAGATTTCAAAAATACGTACATAGCAAACATTTCACTATCATAACTCTCAAAAAGTTTTATTTGTTGAAGTAAATTTGATTTCTGTATATGTATTTAGCGAAATGATGAAACTGTTGGCAATTTTTAAGTTATTTTCATTTCAAGATCCCTCACTGCTTTTAATAAAAACAAAAATATATAAATGCTGGTTTGAAATTTCATCGAAAATTACGTATATAGTTTCAGAAAATGATTCAAGGTTCCGATCTTTGACTTTTCCATGACTTTGAATTTTCAGGGCTCAGCCCGGGGCATATCTATTTTTAAATGCTTTTTGAAGCGTCGGTGGGTAAAAACGCACTGATAGAACACATAGGTATATAATCCTAGCTGACAAAACCTCCTGTGAATGTTTGTTCTGTATTATATTATATTAAAACTTCTCCAAAAACTGCCAAACAAACATTAAAATTATTTCATAACATGAGCAATGCGAGTTGCACAATAATATACACAAGCTAGATTAGCTCATACATTAGGCCACGGGTGTTTGTATATATATTAATGTTAGCATGTTTAGTGAATGTTAAGTCACAACTTAGCGTTATAGCAGTTGTATAAAAGTAAGTACGGGGGTTTGGGGCTTAGTCTGACTTGGGCCACATCTGAATTGGGCTACAAATTTGATAGGCTGAAATTGACACAGCTCTGACCTATCAAAATTTGTTGCATGTATCTAGTAAGTAGTAGACTCCGCCTACTTGAGTGAACGCGTAAGGGAATAAAATGACGACAAATTTTGCAAACTACAAGATTTTGGAATCTATACAAAATTAGACAGTATTGAAATTTTATAAACTGTACAAAATAGGACAAATGTCAATATGTATTACGTAGACTGCCTTGCGTCCAAAAACTAAAACTAATGCTGAACTGAGTAGACGTATTAGGCAATTAAGAATGAAATTAATTTGCGCCATAATTTGGACTTTGAGTCTATTGGATTTGAGTAATTTGACTCCAAGAATTATTGAAAATTAGTTTGAGTTAGTGTTTCAGAATTAGAATTATATATTATAAATAATGAAACTGTTTTGCAATTTGTTTTTATTTAGAATTGTTGATTTAATTTGAGATTGAATGTGAAAGATGATTACAGAAAATTTGTTATATAATTTGTTCATTTTACGACAATATGTAAACATTTCTACCAATTTCCATAACTGTTATTTTTGTGCCCACGTTTATGAACATAAGCATTTTCATAACTGTTTCATTTCCTAGAAAGATAAAATTTTGCATCAGCACTACAGTATGACTTTTATCTGACGTGTTTGAAAGGGGCGGAGTTTAGTAATTTGAATGACAGACTTCGACTTCAATTCAGCCAATAGAATTTTGTGGCCCAGTTCAGATGTGGCCCAAGTCAGAATAAACCGGGTTTGGGGGCGGAGCCCCCAGGAAAAAACAAGAGACTTTTGTAAAATTGTGAGCCAGAAGCAATTTTTCTGAGCACTTTGAAGTTTGAACAACTAACTTTTAGTAATTTTCCCTTTGTTCCGCTAGAGAAAGTGCGCACGCGTGCGCACAAGCCCAAAATTTTTTGCTAATATCAGAAAAAAGGTGTGTCATTGCGCACTTTTTTGAGCAAAAAAACACTGGAGCAGGCTCAATGCGGTTGGGACGACTGGTTGGAGTCGGTCCACAGCTGGAGAAAGGATGAGCAGGACAATCTAACAGCAAGTGGGATAGGTTTTCCTCAGAGGGTCCCAGAATCTTTTCAGACTGGGGATATTGAGATACCCATAAGATGTCTCTACTTGACCAGTAATAGACTCTGGCAATTGTACATCTTAACTGCGAAAGGGTTACCCTTTCCTTCCTGGTCAAGTTCTTTTCCTTTTCTCTAGGAACAGGCAGATGATGTTCGTAAATTTGTTTGGCCGCGACCACAGGTCGGCATAGCCTACAATTTGCTTATATACAACTTTGCAGGCTGGACCCACGCACTACGCAAAGCAAAATGAAGGACTGCGCACGAGGCGAGCGGAGCGCGCCGTGCCAGAGAAGTACGCACCCGGGAGTCCACAGCGCGCCGTCTCGGAGTATGCAGTACGCACGCACTCTCAGGTTTGGGGATTCCGGCTCCCCTTTTTTGTCCGACACTCCCGAAAATTTTTGGGGAGAAAGCGAGAAAGCAAAAATTGAGCTATTTTCAGTGCATGTATATAAAGCAAAATTTTTCGCGTCTGCACCAATTTTCTAAGTCTTCTGCAGTTCTGCGGCGCTTTCTAACCACATTTCTAACCACATTTTAAGAAATTTTCGCTCCTGCTTGCTGCATTGGCGTGGCGGGTTTGGGCGGCAGCGATTTGTTCCAAATTATTTACTAATGGAAATGAACGGTACGTTATTTCAGTCCCGATTAGTCACACGATTGGCATCGAAGATCACGGTTCGGTTATCCTGGGGGGCGATAGCAGAAAGCGAGGACATGCTGGTTCTGTCTGGGTCGCTGTTTAATCCAGGAGTGTATATGTACTCAAAAATTTTAGAACGGCATAAGACAGTTTCAGGCAAGCCTTCCCTTATATATAAATAAGCACTTTGGCGGGTCCTTACACTCTGTTCGCTCACGTAGCCATGGATACGATAGGCAGATTCTGGATTGGCTATAGGGTTGACGAGCGTTTCATTTAGAGCAATAATGTCAGGTGGTTCTTTCGCACAGGCCACGTAATGGCGTAGTTACTCAAAATTTGGCTGAATTCCTCGATTGTTGGAAAGCCAGACCGTAATAGTGGGACACTAGGCAGTTCACTTGCGTTGTCAGCCAGGTCCATTTCGGCCAACGCTGCTTCAGACACTGCTATGTCGTCATCGTTGAAGCCAGAAAAGGCGGATGAGGAGAAGCAGTCTGCATCTGGGTTTATTTTAGGGATTTTTTCTTGGGGAGGGCCTCCTTGCCCCCCCCAAAGTCCGAGGGACGAGGAATTTTGGAGGGGCGAAATTTTTTTTCGAAAAATAGGCTAAAAATAGCGCCATTTTTTCTGTCATATACGGTAAAAATTGATTTTTATTACAAAATAGCCAGATTTAGTGTTAAAATGGCAAAAAATGAGTAAAAATCTCCGGCGGAGCCGGAAACTTTTTGAAAATTTGGCCTTCTGAGCTAATGTTTCAGGGCAAAATTTGGTACCAAAAGGAGCACCCTCTGGTTTTGGGGGGGGAGGTCGTTTATGGGGAGCCACTCCCACTAGAATAAGCCCACTGTATGTCGTTGCCATCGAAACCAGAAAATGTTGAGGAGGAATCCTCAAGAATAGAGTTAAAATTTTCCATTTTCCAAATTTCCATTTTTGACATGGATACCAGGGGTCAGAAAAAGGCCGTTGTCCTTTTTTTGCAGCTACCGCTAACCAACTGCAGGATAACTTTTAGGGACCAGTCACCCCAACTAGCCTTGCATCCAGATGATAGGCACGGTGAACATCATCCCCAGATGGTTACCCTATCACGCAGTAGGAGACAGAGCATTAGGGAGTTAGGCAGATGCGCACACCACTGGGAAAACTAATACTAAAAATTAATAATACCATGAACCAAAGGACAGAAGGGATAATTACATCAAGGCGGATCCGGGATCCTCCCCCGTTTTTGAAGGCACCATCCATGGTTGCAGCCGTCGGCTTCCTGAAACACAAAATTACAGGCAGCAGGAAAGTTGGTAGATTTCGGATTTGGTGGCAGATGTATATTTTTGAGCCCTTTTAGCTTCGTTGTAGCAGTTTGTAACCAAACAATAGCCTAGTTTTTGGCAATGGCAGGCACCACCACTATGCTTCCTTCTCTCCACTTATTTTACTTGTCTAGAGAAAACCCATGTTCATTCACTTACATATCAATTGTGTTCTGTTCTGTTTATTTCTTTTTACAATGCAAAACAGTATGCTTGGCTGTGTTTTCAAATTTTGTGAACAGTATATACATTTTTGTGATATCCCTTCCGAAATTTACGAAACCTGTGGTTTTACAAGTGTTTATCTCCGAAAACGTCCACCTGATCTGTTGACTACCTAGGTATTATATACTTGTGCTATGACTACTACCGTTTTACATATATTACTTAGGTTTGCAAGTCATTTCAAGGCAGACGAGAAGATATTAGAAAGTTGGTGGATGCCAATTCCACTTTGCAAAACCTGGAAACCATCCTTGACTTGCCTGTCCAACTTTCTGACTTCGTTGAACGAAAGGAGTTTGCCCTTGCTGTTAAAACCTATTCCAAGATGTCTCCAGTACTGGAAGAATACAGAGAGCTCCCTGCCTTTCAGGGCATCTATTCAGAGTGTGTGATTATTCTGACAGAATTAAAGGTGAATTAGTATAAAATAGGATTACTTATATGTGTATAGTCAATCGGGAAAAAAAAGCCACGTCAAAATTTCGGGAAAAAAAAGCCACGACTGCTGTGGCCTAACGGGTGAAGCTATTGCAGTAATATTTGGCGTGTAGAATGGCGACCTCAATATAAGCCCACACGCCGATTTTTAGCTTTCTAGCTCTCCTCTATAGTCAACGGCGGGGTCGACATTTTTTGGAAAATTTTGTTCCTGAAAAGGCGGAAAACCGGTAATGTTTCAAAAATTCATAACTTTAGCGTCAATAGCGCTATCTGAATAATTTCTATTGCAATCAAGAGAGAACATGTCTGGCTTTATCCTCATACAATTGCAAACAGTTCAGAATGTCACGTTGTCTCTGGGCAGGTGTGGCTTTTTTTTCCCGATGATTTTAACCCATCGGGAAAAAAAGCCAGCCGCTTGCGAGACCCATAGTGAGCAGTTTTTCTGGATTTCTGGCATGATAACTATTATGAAAATAATCAGCAATTCAAGTTTTACAAAGCAATACCGTTTTTAGGTGGACAGTCCCTGAAATGAGCAACTTTTGGACTAATATGTCACGTCAGTCGTTTTGACCGCTACACTCCACATTTCATCCTGAAACTGGCATATTTGGCCAAAAAGAGCATTACGAATTCATTGGAAAACACTATTTTGTGGTTAGCCTTCGTTTTAGCAAGTTTCTAAAAAATTTGTATGTTTACGTTATATTTGATGAAACCTAGCCAGTTTATGCTGCAAACTAAAAAGTTCTATTAAATGCTTTACGAAGGCAATTTGCCTCGGTAAACAACAAATCTAGAGTAAATAAGCGACGCTGAACACGTTGGAACACTCAGAATTGGTCTACGCCTTCAGGATATGCTTCGACCAAAGTGGCTTTTTTTCCCGATGACTGGCTTTTTTTTTACCGATTTTGGCTTTTTTTCCCCAGGAAATAAATCACAAAGTACTCTCTATTGCTACAGTCTAGAGGAGTCATTAATACATGAAAATAATCCGTAGGGGTTGCCATTCTTCAAACTACAAGAATTTTCCCAAAATTCCAAACAATGAGTTTTCCACGTCCAAAAGTTTGAAAAAATGGCGTTTTTTTCCCGATTGACTATAAATAGTGAACTTCTTTGCGAAAGGTCGGCTGTTTTTTGTTTCAGGAATATTTATTTTGGTTGAATATGCCTTTCTATTAAAGCCAACTTAATGGCGGGCAAGGGGACTATTGTCTGTCCGTGGTGGTCACAGTTCGGTCACATCATTTTCAGGGTTTAGAAAGTAGGGGGCATACCCAAATTGTACCTTAGTTTCAAGTGAACCTTCTCATCTTTAAGGTGGTGGTGTCCTTTTGCGCAGTGCTTTTGTCGTGATTTTTTTGAAACGCTATAACTTTCGCAATTTTGAGAGTTGGAAAGAGCTTTATACATCGTTTTAAAGCTTAGAATCTGCAGATTCACATCAGCTTATGAAACCAGCAAAATCAGCACAAACTAGCAAAAATGTTCTGACACGCTAACATCTGACAGGCTAAATATAGACGAAAAATTTTTGAACATGGATTTCTCAATACTGTAGAATCGGCCAAAATCTTTTCTTGTGCCATGGTATGAAGGACATATGGGCCGAGGGACATTCTTTTGGATTTGGCTCAACAAGCCTCAATACTCCAGAAAATCCGGGAAATGTGCGGCAACACGAAATTTTGCAACTTTGTATTCAGTTTTCTCGCAACTGGAGACGTTTTAACTCAAACCCAGAAAAAAGTCCCTCCGCAATAGTGCGAATTTTCATTTTGGCAAAGATCACGCGAATCCATTGGGTAGTTTTTGAGAAATCGCTGTTTAAAACAAAGTAATCGCAGTTTTTGCCAAATTGGTTTTTCGGCCAAATCTCTAGCTTAAAGCAACGAATTCCAGCTTATAGGCACTGATAAAATGGGCAATTTGACCGCGTATTGATTGAGTATAAATAACCGAAAATTGTTCGTAGCATTTAGCAGTTATTTTGAAAAAACTGATTTTTTCGAATATGGCCGTTTTTTGACCCCAAAAATTGTTTTTGGCTTATACTGACTTAACCCTGAGAGATAGCTCAAAGGTTGTAAAAGCAAAAATGTTCGTTTTTGTACCCTCTTTCCATCCATAACAACCAATCTGATGTATCGATTACCTACTGAGAGTATTATGCCAAAAATCGAAAATTTCTCATCTTTTCACCTAAAAATGCGGGACTGGTCCGAGAATGTTAAAGAGCACCAAAATAGCATATATATTTGGAAAGTTTCATCTACTTTCATAAAGAATTGAAGCCTGTAGGGTCAAATTTACACAAAAGGAAACCACCACCTTAAGGTAAAAATAAGGATGTATAGGGACTTATAACTGCTAACCGCTGCCCCGCCCTGGTTTATTCGTGATCAAACTAGCATAGATTCCATGTTTTTGACAATGAGCAAATGAAAGTCCAGTGTATTCTGCAGGAGAACTTGGGTAGAGTCATCTGGATGTGTAATGCTTCATTTGATTCATTTTTTCAGGATCAGCTCAAGGACGAGTTTAGAAGCAAAATTTCTACTGCCCAGGATTTGGCGGTTGTGTTTGGACTTTTGCTGCAGTTAGGAGAGGCGCCGTTGTCTCTTTCCGAGGAATACCTGCGCAACTCGGAAAGTCATTTATTAGCTGATCTAAAAGAATTAGAGGTGATTTTACGTTTCAAATTGTTATTGTTTTGGGGGTTTTGCGTGTACAACGTACTTATTACGAATTTGTGTTGTTGCCTAGGGCTGCTGTTTGTTTTTGACACGTTTCGACACTGTTGTAACGCTTTGAGTCAAGAGAAAAACATTGAGCCCTAAATCAAGTAAATGTTTTTGTTCTGTTTTTAGGTTCAAGTCCAGCTAAAAGCCGGAACTGCCCCTTCCAGTAGCACTGACCAATCGTCTTCGCCTGGTTCCGCTATTATTCCAAGTCGACCATCTGATGCCATTCCTTCGCTTCCTGTGGACATTCTTGAATTTGTAGACATCGCGGCCTCCGGTTTCTTGGCCAACATTAGCCTTGTGGTTACCACCTATATGGATATGTTTGTGAACAAAAAAGTTGAAGGAGTACGTTAGCCTTTTTGTGCTTTGCTACTAGAAATGCTACGGGGCTGGGCCGGGACCTCATCGTGGCCCCGGCTGGTGCAGGGGTCGGGCCCACCTTGGCTCCGATACCCGAGCTTAGATATTTGGGAGGGTCCGAATCAAAACTTTTCAACAATTTTCTTGAAAATTTAAATTTTGCAATGTTGGATATACAAGCGTTACTATCGTTGTTTTCATTCATATCGGCGGGAAAACGGACGATTTGTAACACTTTTTTACTTTCGAAAATTCAAAAATTTTGATTAAAAATGTCAAAAATTTACCAAATGTTTGCTAATTTTTGGCCCCGTCGGTACCGGAACCTGACCACTGGGGCCGGGGCCAGGCCCCGGTGCATCCCTAATTATTACGTAATATATTGGCTATGGCTAGCTTGGGCTGCTATAGTGCTGAAGATTTAGCTAGTTCAGCTGCTGCAAATGCGGACCCAGAGTATATGACTTGATCCAGTTCCCTGTTGCTGTCGCTGAATTGACACGAGTTTTCTCGTCAATGTAAAACTTAGCTTCCTGAATAAATTGTGTCCTTTTCACTTGTATCGGGGGGACTCCGAGTTTTCGAGCTTCAGTTTTGCTGCAAGAACAGGTACCGTATTATGCCAACCAGTGGCCCAGCCAATAAAACGCCCATGGGCGTTTTTTCGGAGAGTGGTCGCTTTTTTGGATTTCTCAATGCTCACTTTCATGACTTTGAAAACTAAAAGTTTGTAAATTTACGTTGTTACGGTAGCTATGTTAAGGCTAATAATTAGTCGTAAGTTCTTTGGATAAACATAATATGAGCAGCTGACTGACATGTGCCAAGCATATTGTCCGTAGAAATTTGTCGAAGTTATCGAAAATTGGCAAAGCAGTAATTATATAACGGTTTCCAAAATATAGCCCATGGGCGCCTTTTCGAGGGATGGGCGCTTTTTTGGATTACAAAAATCGAATCCGAAATTGCCGATTCCGAAAAAAAACGCCGATGGGCCGCTGTTTGGCATAATACGGTATCGCTTTTCAAAGTCTCTAATTGCGAGGCCTCAACTTCAGTAATAGCGAATTTTAGGGATTGGAGACACAGTCAAGAAGTTGCAGCATGATAGCTGTTTTCTGTTAGAATGAATTTGTGCAGGCGTGAATGAATATGTTAGTAGCCATTTCAGAACGTTAGACTCCACTTTTTTGTTTATTCAACGAGAAAGTGTGCAGCCTATTTGAGAACCTTCACGGAACTGACTCTGGTGTAGTAAATTTTCGATACGTACTGTATCTCGAGAACTCGCAGCTTGAGACATTTTATGAAACGCTTGAAGTCTCAACTTTGCAGTACTTGTAGCCATGATTGCGGTTATTTTATAAAACTTGCCCCCAGACTGTCATAGAGCACGTTGTTATGTTGCCTTTTCCGTTGCATTCGTCACCTCAAATTACAGGTTTATGCAAAAACGGTAATTGTCAAGTTGGCAATTTAATATTTATAGTGGTTTCTCAAAAAACTTCTGCTTTCTTGGAAGCCGCCAAGCTTAACGAAACTTGTATGTCGGTCCTCAGTATATATACGTATTATAACGCAAATGGAATTGTTGACGATTTTCTGTGTTCCAACTTCCAAGACAATCTGAAAATGACAGTCTAGGCTTTTTCTAGGCGAAAAAGCGGGGGGCACTAGCTGCAGGGCCCACAAGTGGGGTGGGAATAAAATGGCCTAAAAATGCTAACACACGATAAACATAGCCTGTTTTCTGCGTATATTGTTATAACTAAGCTAAAATGCGCTCAAAATGAAGGTTTAGTACCAAAATAGGCGAGTTTAGACCAAAATACTAAAAAATTCCCAATTTTGAAAATTTTGACCAAAAATACTTAAAATTTGGCATTTTCTGGGCACCTCTCAAGCCTGGTTTACACAATCAAACTTTCATCTGATTTTATCAGATGGAACAAATATCAGAGCAAACATTTTTCATCCGACCTGTAGTTTACACTGTCCACCAAACAAGTAAGGAGTTTGCGTCTGACAATGACACAGTGTCCAATGAAATTCAAAGTCTGTTGCTTCACGCCAGCTTTCTTTAAAATGAAGCTATATATACGACTGCTCAGTTTCGTCTGATATCAGACGGAATTTCCATTTTGATCCAACAAAAATTTTCTTGTCAGAGCTGAGTCAGCTAGTCGTTTACATGCGAGAATTTCGTCTGACATTTGTTGGAGGAAAATTTTCGTCTGACAAAGTCAGACGAAAGTTTGATGGTGTAAACCCCCCTTGTTTCGACCTCACATTTGTGTATGCTTCAACCTTTTTGAAATAACCGAGTATTGCCCCATTTGCATAGAATTATGCCAGTTCACCTATATTGTGATGTTTGTGCTTGATTTTAGGTAGATCACGATAAATCATTAAAGCGAGCCTGCCAGTTTATGAACACAATGTTGACAGAATTTTTTGCCATTGTCAAAAAGAGATTTTATTTGGAAAATGCCGCTGAAGATACCAGTTTGCTGGTTAGGGCATTGGATCGGTTTTACCGACGCCTTCAGGTTTGTTTACTTTTGGGGGTTTTCTTTTTATTTGTGTAACAGTGCTCCCACAGGATTGTAATGTTCTTCGTTTCGGAGGGAACATGGTCACCAATCATACTGCTTGCTGCCTCTCCCGCTTGTGGTATAGCAGGTAATTACATACAGTAGTGTAGCCTTTTTACCAATGAGGGTTTTTGTGAGGGTGATCGCCTAAGAAGGTCCCCCATGAAGAGGCCACAACCTCACTCCGGGATCTATTTGGAGATCATCCAGCGATGATGCTTTTCAGTCCTACTGCCCTAACGGAAACGGCTTTTTCCGCAATTTGTTTTTCCTTGGGTGACTCACTCCTTTTATCGGCTCAGACGTTCCCCACGACAATAATGAAAATAAACTTTCTTTTAATTAATAAGATAGTGTTATGCCTTCTTGATACTATTGGAGTGGTTGGACCCTGTCGTATTAATTCATTATGAAATGGGTGGAATTTTCATGCCTTTTGACATTCTGAGACCATCAAGCAATATTCCATTCTTAGCAATCCCTACCACATACTTTGTAATTATCGGTTAGGGTTCTTTCAGTCTAGTTACTGTATGGCATCCGGTCGTTTACTGTTTTCTATGAATCCAAGCTAGTTAGGAAAATCTCGTTTTTTTTAATTCCTTTTAGTATGTTCTTGTTTTAGGCCTTAAGTAAAGTGGTCCCCGATGTAGACTTCAATCTGGCCAGTCTGGATATCATCGCTGAAGTGGGTCGTCACCAGGTGGACTGTTGCCTGGAACGGCTGAAGCAGCAGCTGCAGACCAGCCTCACAGAGATTCGCCAACAGCTGGCCCTACCGCGAACCCTGGTTCAGCGGGACAACCAGCCGCTGGCGGAACTCCTGTCCAGGCTGGAGCAGTCGGTCATACAGAATCTGAAGACAGCCTTGGCCAATCTTCTTCAGCTGACGGCCTATAACATTACCTTTGGCAATGTGGAAGCCTTCCTGAGGCCGTATGGCCGGTGGGTTCGTGAGGGACTGGTGGTGACCTATTTTTGGCACATTCATTCCCTATGTGAAGAGTTTTGTGCTGACAGTCGAGGAGAGCGGACGTTCACGATTACATCAACGTTGATACTGATGCTGTCCAGATTCTGCATTCATCTGAGTAATTCAACCATTGGTTATCTGCTGGACCTATGCGAACAGCAGTTCAGACTGCAGCAGAATAGCCGTGCTGGAGGCAGCTCTTTGGATGGAAGTGGAGGTGGGAAACGTTCTCATTCCTCCCGCCAGCAACCGCAGCTGACGCCTGCCAGTCTGCTTACTGGACAGCTGCGTGCTGTTGCCCAGACATTAATGGACTTTTATGTGGAACGAGAGGGCTTCGCCATATCTCAGGTGGGTTGGTGGTTATTTTTTACTGTCACCTCACCCCAGTTGGTTCGCCGGTTAGCGGTTGCTCCACCAATTTTAGAACTTTGAAAGGGGCCGGGATAGCTGATACTGAATAACTGGAGTTGCAATTATTCGAAGCATTCTAAAAGGCTGTTAGTATGTCCATTACTTTCACCGTAGTGGAGGTCCTGCGGCGGCAACTTCTTGAGAGTCTCGGTAAATTGTCCATGGGGACTTCTGAGAGTTTAGCATTACGTAATTTTATGACAACTTCATTACGGTTTTATTGTATTCTCTGTTGTATTTAATTTTTTGTTTGATTACATACAACTAATTGCCTTCAAAGCATCAAATCTGTGTCAGTTAGGTAGCTTAGTCTTTAAGCGAAGAGGATTTGACACGGTTATGAGACGGTTTAAATTCTACATGGAAGGGGGTTTTGGGGAAATGTTTTCGATGTTTTCCAATACCTTATTTGCAGTTTTGTGCCGTAGGTGAATATATTTCTTTTCGCAACTAATTATGAATGCAGTTTAATGCTACATAATACTCGTACACAACAACTTGTACTAAACGTCAACGAAATTAACGAGAAACTGCAGGTACGAGTTAATGTCACTAGGCAGATCCTAGTTTGTTTTTATACAGAATCCCTGGTACCGGCTTAGTGAACAGAGTTAATTGGCGTAGTCAGTCAATAGGAATTTGTGGGGTGGGGGCGGTCCGGTCAGAGCTTATCGTTGAAACAGGTTGTTGACTTTGTCTTGCCACTGTCGGAATGCACTGAGGGGAATGCCTTCTTCTCGCTTGTTGCCCTGATCGCTAATGCTGGAATCACGCTTGGGAATGGCTCGCTTTCGCTTCTTCAGACCGTTGCCCATTCCTCCGCTACCGCAGTCGCCTCCACTGCCTCCCATTCCGCCCATGCCTCCCATCTGCCGCTTACCCATTCCGCCCATACCACCCATTCCGCCGCCACCTCCCTGGCAGCTGTCTCCACCGCCCATCTGTCTCTTTCCCATTCCGCCCATGCCTCCCATTCCGCCTCCGCCTTGACAGCTGTCGCCTCCTCCACCCATCTGCCTCTTACCCATTCCTCCCATTCCGCCCATACCGCCGCTGCCGCAGTCACCACCGCCTCCCATCTGCCTTTTTCCCATTCCGCCCATTCCACCCATGCCTCCGTCGCCGCCTCCCTGACAGCTGTCTCCGCCGCCCATCTGTCGCTTAGATTTGCCCTTGGACGCCCCCTTGATAGGTTTGGCCCGTTTGTTCATCAGAGCAAGCATACGCTTCCTTCTTCGTTTGCCGCAGCAGCAACAGCACTTGCAACAGCAGCAACAGCAACAGCAGCAACAACAGCAGCAGCAACAGCAACAACAGCAGCAGCAACAACAGCAGCAACAGCAGCAGCAACAACAGCAACAGCATCGTTTGTTTCGACTGAGGGCAGTATCATTCTTTTTTGGCAGCAAGGATTTTATGACGCCAAGTTTGTTCCATTTCCGCAGTGGGAACATTTTCATTCTGAGAATCATCGACAGTTTGTAGGTGGCGCTGGCATCTGAAACAGAGAACTTCTATAAATGTAATTTAGGTTTTTGAGAGAATCCCTTGGAACTAAGATTTTCGTGCTTCCGGCACTACACAATGCAGCACACTCTTCTCTGTTCTGGTTAGTGTAGGCTAAATGCATGAGTGGTAGATACTAGTGTATTTAAGAAAGTATAGTCTTCAAAAATTTGATCCCTCCTGCCCTTACTAACTAAACTAGTAGTCATTTATGTCGTCTTCGTTTGAAGACTACAAAAGATTTTTGTAGGAATTAACAAAACTTGCGTTTTCACGGTGCCAAAATAAGTGAGGATCACTTTTAAGTGTTTGTGTTTACATGTTTTGGTCGTCTCTGAATGCTATGCTCTGTTAACGACCCGATTTGGATTCTTTAGCAATTATTGTCATATTTAGCTTCTGCGGTATTGGATAGAAACGTGAAGTGCAAATAATTGTATGCTTACTTTTCACAGCAATTGTTTCCGTTCCAAAAGGCTCTGGGAATCCTACTTCACTGCTGCTGTCATCAGATTCTTTGGTTTCCGCTGAAGTGTCAAACTTTTCGATTGGTTTTTCGTCAGAATTCTCTGACGTTTTCTCATCAGGTTTTTCATTGATGAGCTTGTATTCTGAGTAGCCAGAGGGGCTGTCCTGTTTTTTGTCATCCATATTGATATCTGTATGATAGAGGTGTGACTTCTGACCGGCCCATTTGCCGCTCTTGTATTCTTCGTACATTTTCTGACTGCTGGGCCCTTTTCCTTCGCTGGCCATCGGACCATTGTCGAAGTTATTTCCACCTCCGCCTCCTCCGTTGTTCATGGGCATTCCACCCATCCACTGCGGATGATACATTTCACCATGATTTCCTCCCATAGGCATTGGCCCGCCGGCAGGCCTCATTTGCATAAAGTCTGGCCGCTGACCACGACCCCCATCCATAGGAGGCATCATCCCGCCATTAGGATGCTGCATTCCACCCATCATGCCGTGTCCTTCTGGACGATTTCTGAATCCTCCCATTGGCATCTGCATGACGTGCTCGTTCTCAGACTCTTGCTGTTGTTCCATCAGGTGCTGTACCTTGGCCGACGTAATGTCCCCCTCATCCTTGATGTGGTCTTCCTCATTTTCATTCTGAAATCAGAACAAGGAAAATCAGAATCTGAAGGTTTCCCTCTATCGGAATTTATTATTTAATTTTTCCATTATCTGCCAGAGATTTTACTCAGTTAGAAATGGGTTCTTGCATCAAACATTTTGTAGTCACATTCTCACGAAACTAGCCTGTGTTAGTTTGTCTTCCAATTTGAGTTGTTTATCTGTCATATCATTTGAAGAAAACGTCTCGAAAAAGGAAATAATCTTAATGGATTTGCCGATTCCCAAATTTGTAGAATTGTAACTTACTAAGGAGTCTCCCTTGGCTGGCCGGATCTGGGATGCTGCCAGCAACAGTCCGAAAGTCAAGAGAAGTGTCAATCGCAGGAGGCCCTGCATGAGTGGACTAGGATTGTATCAGATTGTAATAATTACAACAACTCCTTCCGAAGTGAATTCCACCTGAATACAGTTTCAGGCTGAGGAGTGCTTCAGTGTACTGCTGGCAGCCTGTAGGGATGGATTTTGATTGACTAGATGTGGATTGGGATAGTTGGGGAAATGAATGATTTTCTAGAAGCGGTGGTCTGTTTTATAATTTCTGTTTGGCATCCCACGCATCTGGACAACATGTGGCTCGGGGCTGGTTTTTCTGGCCCTGTTCTTCGGTTGACGTAGATTGAGCATCTTCCAGTCTTCTTCGTTTTGTTGCAGCAGTCTTCTTTCCCTTCGCATTCTCTTACAGTTTCTAGTCTTTCTTCTAGCAATTTTTTCTGACAATCTTTGATGACATAAAATGGGTTGAAAAACAGATGGTTGTTTGTGTGAATAGAATGTTTTGTAGTTTACTTCTGCTGTAAATGTTCTTCTTTTCTTCCATCGTCTTGTCTTTTGCTGCTCATTTTCGCCCTCAATTCTACAGTCCCTGTTTACTGTAAAACTGGATGGCTTTCTTTGTCCTTCTTTCTGTTGACAATCTGTGTTTAGAATGAATTCTTTTCTTCTGGAAATTGTTGTTTGCTGTTCTAACTACGTCTTGTTCTCTGCTAACTGTTCCAGTAAATATTGAGTTTGTTGTATCTGGTCTTGTGTTTATTCTTATCTATAGTTCATTCCACTGTAATATTCTTTTTGCATTACATTCTGAATGGACCTTGTTTTATTTATGTAATCAAGACTGCTGTACTCCCTCACGGATTCTTGAACCATTCGGATTCACTTTGTTGTTAGCTGAAAAATGAAATGTTGTACATTTTAAACTTTTCAGTTTCTCAGTTAAGTTACTAAAATTTTTAACTCAGTGGGATCTCTTGGGAGGTATATACATGCAGTTTTCTGCTGTTAAATTCCATGTTGTAGGGATTTTGTTGGTTAGTGCTTAATTTAACATTCTCTGTCACCCATAGCAGAATATGATTAAATCAAGTTGATATTTTTACCTCTACAAATAACCAATATATGTGACAATCGGGTAGGTCGTTCATAGATTTCTTTCTTGTCTAGAGGTCTGCTACAATTGACAGTGCAACATTTTACACAATCCATATGTGCGTATATTTTCTGTAAATGTTTATGTTCCTGTTATTTTCTGGGTTTTGTTTTAAATTTAATTTATTCAATTTAGTTAATAATTAAAGCTTAAATTTTATATCTTGGACCATATTATTTCTTTTTGACGAGTTTGATGTGCATCATTTGGTTGTTTTGCTTGCTTGCTTCAGATGTTGAGCAAAAGTGTGGAGACACGCGACTGGATTACCTGCGTTGAGCCCCGCTCAGTTCGTGCTGTCATGAAACGGGTCCTGGAAGATCTGACTGGCATTGAAGGTCGTGTTGGTCAACTGTTTGAGGAGGGTGTAAAGAAGAATCAGAGCAGTGATTCTACGCGTCGCAGTGCGTTGGGTGAGCTGCTGCTTCACTTTACGTTATATACTTACAGTATTCAATGCTTGTTGGTTGTCTTCGATACGAAAATTATTCAGGGCGGCTGTTAGTTTAACGGTTCATCCTGATGGTGAGTTGGCTTCAGAGATGGAACCGGGTCAGTTCGGGACACTTTGTTCGACTCACCTGATATAGAGCATTGGAAATTTAGAGTCTTTAAACGGGGCACATCATTATTTTAGTCTTTATACACAAACAAAATCCAAATTTTTGCAGCATTTTATTATTTTCCGAAATATCTGGTAAGCTATAAGCTATAGCTATAGCTATATAAGCTATGTTATTCAGTTACATCTCTTGTGGGCTCAGTGCAGTGTGTAACTGTCACTTTAAGTGCATTGCCTGGCAAATTTCTGCAACATTTCATTTCCTAACCACTCTAATTATAAGAAATTTTTGGAAAATTCGTAAGGAAACTTTTACTATTGGAAAAAATTTTTGCCTTCGTTAAAATCGCATAGAATCGTTTTTGTTTAACCATTTTTGGCAAATGTTTTCTCGGAACCTTTTCGCGCTCGAATTAAAAGAGCAGAGTTAAAATTTTTGACTCATTTAACCTGCCATTGAGTTAAAATTAACTGTTTACCTCCATTAACCTAATGCCCTTAATTCTGCACGTATTTTCAATGTAATTAATTAACTGCGAAATAGCCACTGTTCTTGCTTCTTAATTAGAAAGTGCAAATAAGGTAGGATAAAAAAAGTAGGAGTATAAAAAACTAGGATAAAAATAAAGTCAAAACTGAGGTCCGTAAGGCGCAGCGGGTCAAACGAGTTCAAATTAATTTTTTCTTTTCAATCCATCCATTCAATCAATCCTTTAAATGTTGGGGTATG
Source organism: Trissonchulus latispiculum (assembly GCA_030248195.1). NCBI lineage: Eukaryota > Metazoa > Nematoda > Enoplea > Enoplida > Ironidae > Trissonchulus > Trissonchulus latispiculum. The sequence goes on along the minus strand of JASAND010026407.1, from coordinate 19,570 downwards.
CATTCCTACTTTTTGAATTGTTGTCGAGTCTTTCTCTCAAGCCCAGCTGGAGAACCGATTGCCGGTAAGTTTTGTTTTGGTCACTAGCTTTCGGTTTCTGGCGAGCCAAACGGTCTTCGTTCTCCTACTGATCGGTCTGTTCAAAGCAGGTGAACAGCGCTACCTCACTCTCACTCTACATTTAATAATGTAGGGCTGTAGTAGAACGCTGTCCGGTTAGCTTTTCTTTACTGTAACTGTTATTATTGTTAAAGGCCTTCACAGCATGTCCTCCAGAAATGTGGGCGGTAGTCGGGGCCAGTGGAATATCTCTGGAGCCGGGGGCTCCGATAGTGACAATCCGCTTCTACGAAAACTTTGGTCAGAAAAAGTGGACTACTTCGCTAGTGTAGAACTAACCAAAGTGGGGGTGATGTCCGGTATAGTTAAGATCTGTCTTAAAACCCTTCTGGAGTGTCTACGAACGCGGACGTTTGGTCGATACGGTCTGCAACAGGTTCAGGTGGACTGCCACTATCTCCAGTTGTATCTCTGGCGCTTTGTTAACGATGAAAATATTGTTCATCATTTATTGGAGGAGATTATGACCAGTGCTGCTCTCCGTTGCATTGACGCCAGTCTTATGGAACCAAGTGTTGTGGAAAGAATTTGCGAGAATGGATAATATAATGTTATTTATTATTTATGCTTTTTGCGCATGTCTATTATTTATTGAAAATATTTATTAAACCAAACTTTTGTGGTGAGTTGCGTGGTTTACTGCCCGGCTCGTGCTCGCAGTGCATTGTGCTTTCTGCTTGGTGCTTTGTCCTTTTCCGGTTCATGCTCACCCTCAAGAGACGTAAGCACAGTGCTTTGTATTTTGTGCTTTTCCGGTTCATGGTCATCTGTAGAACTTAGTGCTTTTTGAGGTGCTTTGAGATGTTCAACTTTTCTTCAGTGCTTTAGTAGTGCTCGAACAATGAAATAAAGCAGGAGTTTACCCATTTGCTGCATAAGGTGACTAACGTAGTTGCCTCCCACACGTTGTTTTAGCAATTTCGTTGCTTTAAGTGTGTTAACGCAAAAATACTTTACTAGCTTAAAAAATAGTTTTGTTATCAAGGTATTTATTAGTTTATATTACTTATTTTATTATTAAACATAATTAGAATGCTTTACCTTTTCTGCTGAATAAATAGTTATCTTACGTATATACACAACTGAATAGATTGATTTGACACGTGATAGTACGTATATTGGTATTGTCTTTTGTGTTTTGGCACGAGCATTGACTATCCAGTGCTTAGTGCTAAAGCACAAAAGCACAAAGCACCCGTCTCTAAAGGACAAAGCACTAAAGGACAACGAGCATGAACCGGGCTTTAGGAGTTGCGAAATTGTGGGAATTGTATGTAATCAGTGCTGCATAATATTATTGCTATTAACCACAGGCAGGCTGTCCGGTATCTAATAGTGATGTGGATCGGACCGACAGCCAAAAACACCTACCGATCCGATCCGTCAAATGGCCGGCGATCCGATCCGACCATAATTTTAATTTTCAATTGTAGACATTTAAATTGCTATATTTTTTCATTTCCCATTATTTTTGCAAAACTTCACCAAACTTCGCATCTGAATCTTATTGAATAATTCTCAAAGTCCGTATCAGAAACTGCAGCTGCAGAATGATGTGTAGTCACAAAATTAACGATTTGTTTTGTTTTGGGGTTTAAGATCTAGTGACAACTACACAAAAGACAGACAGTGAGAAGTGAGAATAATACAAAGATAAGATATGTAAAATCGAAAAAGCGAGGGTGTAAGACCAAAACATCAACTTTGGTCTTATTTATAATCAAAGTAATGTATATGCTTAATATCGTTCGGAAATGGAGACGACATGACATGACAAATCCGGGAAAATTCTCTTATTTACGGAAAATCTAAAATATTCAAAGGTTTGATAAAATTTATGCACATTGAAGAATTAGTTTTCGTGATCAAATAGATCTGGTTGGTTCCGCTGCACATTTTTGCGATTTTTGCACAACCTTTTCAAGTGCACCCAATTTTTGGAATTTAAGGTTTTTCAAAATTTCCGGAATTTAAATATTTAAATAAAAATTATTTAAATTATTATTAAATTATTATTATTATTAAATTATTATTAAATTATTAAATTTTAAGCGGTCGCGGAGAGCAGCAACATAATGGTCACAATGTTTGCCGCTGTTGCTAGGCCCTTCTCAAAAAAAAAATTTTAATGCACATGATATGGTTATCATTTAAAAGCCCTTGAGTCTTGACAATCTAAAAACGTTTAATAATACACTCATTTCCCAAAATGCACTCGATGCCCAAATTCACGAAAACAAGATTTTTCCGGATTTAAGTGTTTTCCATCACCGACAGATGTGGAGCCATGGGTCTTGACTCGAAGTTCTTGACGAGCTGAACAACCTTTGTAATACAACTAGATCCCAGAAATGCGCCCTGTTCGCTGAATTCAAAAACTTCCATCTATGAATGAATAGTGAACTCGAGAAATTGGTATATTTTCAGGTATTGGTTCCAGCTCTGAGCTCATATATAATTAGCTTTTAAATAATACCCTATCATTCAAATGCAAATGCACAAATATGCTCCTGGAACAGCTCCATTTGATCATGGAATATGGATACAAAATTTTGAATGTGGTAGTTTTGGAGAAATTAAATATTTTTACTAAATTAAATAATTAATATTAAATATTGAATATTTTTCGTGAGTCAATCCCAAAATGTATGTAGGTTGTTCTAAATCTCCAGTTCAAAACTATTCTAAAAATATATTGTTTTTAAGTATAAAATAACGCAATATTGGTCGTACAATAGCATATACAAAAGTGCGTCCGGCGGATTTTGCAGACTTTCCCAGAGTTGGAAGGTGGACGCGGGTACCCGCGGGTCCAGTGGACATGGACTGAAGGCTTGTCCACGTGGACAAACGTGGACAAATGTGGACAAAATTTTTGTCACCCGTTTTTTATAAAAAGCTTAAATTCAACCCAGCTTTATATAATCGTCTTTAGGTTGGCTGTTTTTAGTTTTTCATTGTTAGGTTTTATTGCTTCGGTATGCGTTTATGCGACTTTTTGGCTTTGCTGGCCCCATTTCTTTTAAAATCGCTTTAATGCTACATTCTCTTCAGGCGTTGGTGTGACACTATATTACTTGATGTTTGCTGGAAAAAGGAACCATAATGAACATATTTTGTCACAATAATTAAATGCTTAAGGTGCTGGTTCGGGTTCGCGTGTTTTTGGGCTTTAAAAGCACAATTGTCGTTAAAATTTATTCAAATTTTGCTACAATTACATCGTTTAGCATATAAAACATGTTAGAAAAGTCGGCGTGAACATTTGCGTTTTAAAGAAATTAGATAAAGTCCGCCATAACTTCCACTGCGGCCACCCTATCTGCCAAACTTAAAGTCGTTCAAATACTCTCACCGAGATTAAGACATGTGTTTTGGCTTATAATGTACATTTTTTATCTCTACCAGTTTTGAGTGTGTATAATATCTTCTTACTTCGCAAAAGTACAGGTTTTCTGAGCTGATTTTTTGGAATTTTTGAAAATTGTCAACCTCTGGAAGGCCCCGCTTCCCCGATGGACATTTCCGGAAGACTTTGATGTTCAATTTATGACGTTCAGTATTTTGGATGAAATATCATTGTGTGCGAAGCGAAAAGCAAGACATGCTGTTTCTTTCTCCATAACTGACGAAAACAATGTACTACATACCTATGGTATTAAATGTTACAAAAACCCATGAAAAGAGATTTCCAGAGAAAACACCAACTTACACTGGCTTGCACCAACAATTTTTAACTCGGTGTTACGTTAACTCGGTGTTAACAAGAGATAACCCGCAGTTAGACCGTTGCACCAAATTAGGTTAACGTAACTCGGTGTTAAGCTTAAGGTTAACTCGATGTTAAACACCAAAAAGTTAACCCTCAGCGGAAGTAGGGGGTCAACCCTTATAGCGCCACTATTTTTAAGGATATTACTGTTATTTGTATTGCTGAATTAAATTCTATGGTAAAATATATATAGGTACTGAGTGGTTCAATAAATTCAATTCAATTCATTCAATAAATGAGTGGTTTAGGACGATTCGGAAAAAGCTTCCACAAATTTCCGAATTCCTTAAAAATTGCTTTGACCCCTTCGACAGCTATGATGACTCTTGAAACCAAGGATATTGAGGTAAGGTTTACATGGCATTAACTTTACAGTGCCCTTCCAGATCATTGTATTTCATTGTATCAAGTCCAGTACAAGAAAGTATTCTGTTAACTTATCCTCCAGCCGATAACACCGAGTTAAATGAATGGCTATAACCGCTTCCCGATTGGATGGAAACTGTTTCTGGCTCTCTACGGATTGGCTAACCCTCTATTAAAAGTTAACTCGGTGTTAACCTTCAGGTTTCGTAACCCTGAGCTGAAAAGCGTTGGTGCAGAGGGTTAGGGTTAACCTTAACCATAAGGTTAACTCGGTGTTCTGTAACCTGCTGCACTCAGGGTTAACTCGGTGTTAACCTTAACTTTAATCTTATTTGGTGCAAACGAGCGTTAAAAGCACACTAAAAAGCAAAAGCGTAACTTTGAAAAATCCTGGCTCTAATATTGAATTAGTATTAGAATTACTAAAAGAAAATTTGTTTTGAAACGTGGGCACTGGTGGACAAAATTTAGAAGCGTGGACATGCGGGCATGTGCGGGCGGACGTGGACAAGACCTGCGTGGACAAACGTGGACGTGGACACTGAAAATCTTGTCCATTTCCAACTCTGGACTTTCCACTTCTGAGCAAATGCACTTGGGACAAAAATTTTTCTTCCCAGAGTCTGAAATTCAGACAACGTTCCTGTTAATTGAGAACTTTTAATAATACCAGAATAAGTCACTCTCAGCAGTAAGCGATAATGAATTTAAAAAGCGGAACATACTGTCCAAAATTAACAGCAGGAAATATTAAAGAGCAATTCAATTTGACTCTTTTATATGTATATTTGTATATACATATAAAAAATTTAATTATCCAGAGAGAGAACATAAAATACAAACATTAACAACAGAAAATTCAACATTTCAACAAAATTCAGGAAAGATTTTGAAAATTTCTTTGAAAAATTTAGCAATTTTGTAAAAAAATGGTACAAATTTGAAAAATTTGCCTCATTTGCCGGTGTCGTGTGCTACTTTTCCCCCATGCTAGATCCCCCCCCCCCTCTAGCTAATAATGCATATAAATACGCATATATACTAAAATTTATTACGTGTAACTGGGAAACTTTAGCATGATGACGTCAGCATGTAATACTTTCCCCCTTAGGCATTTAACATTCTGTTTTTAACAGTTTTGAGTGGATTAATTTCAATATAGTTTTGCAATTTTTTCTGCTATTTTAAAGATTTCAAAAAGGATGTGGAACATATACCTTTATAAATATAAAATATAAATATAAATGTATAAATATATGTCTTGTAATTTCTACAGAAATCTAATCACCCACCCATAAATTCAGGCCAAAGCTGGACTCGCAGAAATTTTTAGTAGTGTTGTAGCGCTTCTACCAGGGCTGGCGGATCAGGAAGAAACCAAGGACAAGCCCGAACGGGAGGCGTCAGGCACCCTCGTACCCACGAAACCAGGACCTAGAAGAGAGAAGGGAAGAGGGAGGTTCAGCTTTTCACTCACCATTGAAAGTAAAGAATTGGTCCCGCCGGGGATCGAACCACGGCCCTTCTGCTCTAGAGTCAGACATGCTAAACCACTACACCACGGGACCATCCGCTGAACTCCCATTGCAGGCTTATCAATCTTTCCTATGCCTGCTTCCCTTACATCTCCCCCGGGTTTCTTTAAGACGCGTCCCGCGGCTTACTCAACTCGGAATCAAACCGAGAGCGCATCCAGCGCGGGGCATTCTGAGCCCAAGGGATCCGTGCTCCCCCGACACACGTTCCAGACCCCTTTAAATCCAACCAACCAGAAGCAACTACTGGGGGACCGGAGACAGGAGTCCAATCCGGGTCCTGAGGCAGCCTCGACACATGTAGCGCTTCTACCAGGGCTGGCGGATCAGGAAGAAACCAAGGACAAGCCCGAACGGGAGGCGTCAGGCACCCTCGTACCCACGAAACCAGGACCTAGAAGAGAGAAGGGAAGAGGGAGGTTCAGCTTTTCACTCACCATTGAAAGTAAAGAATTGGTCCCGCCGGGGATCGAACCACGGCTCTTCTGCTCTAGAGTCAGACATGCTAAACCACTACACCACGGGACCATCCGCTGAACTCCCATTGCAGGCTTATCAATCTTTCCTATGCCTGCTTCCCTTACAGTGTAATCGGAAATAAAAGTAAACCCAACGGTTTTGCCCATTTTTAAAAACTAGCGGTAAAGCCAGAATCAGTCTTTCTATTAAACCTAAGCCCAGGACACGATTAGGGTGGTAGTACCAGTACCGGGATTTTCTACGTAATTTCTCCATGGACGAAGCAATCTTGACAAAACATTGGGTAAAGCAAACCTGGTTGACAAACTATCTTTGCGCAAAATCTTGGTGTCAGAGATTGCATAATTGGCTAGCTACCATCGTGGCTTTGCGCATGCGCAAATAGTCAAAATTTTATTTAAGGTGGTGATTCCCTTTGGTCACATAAAGTTTCCACCATTATTACTGATTCATTACTTGGAATTAAGAAGCCATTTTTATATCAAAATGTAGCTTGACATTTTCTCTTTTTAATGCATGCCACGAAACTAATGTTGCCATTTGTAATGGAAAAGGCAAAATAAAACTTAAAGGGCACAAGGAAAAGCTCAATCTGTAGTAGGTCATGGTTCGTGAGGAAATTGATCTGAGTTTCTAATGTGTTGGTTAGGAATGGTGTGTTTGTGAAATCTTGATGTGAAACGTGAAACGTCCAAGCATTATATAAAGTAACTGTTTTGCAGTTACCAGAGTTGCCAGTCAGTGTGAAACCCCCCAGAAATCCGCTATCAGGGACATAGGTTCTAGTGTAAATAGGAAGAATAAGGCATAAAATAGTATTACGCGCACGCAAACTACACGAAAACGGAATGGAATCTTAGTGGAACGTAGGTTAAGGAAGCTTAGGTAGGTCATCAGCCAATAACGGAGGGGTCGTTACCCTTCCCCTGGGTCAGTAATAGGCCCTAATACGGTTTTCCGTATAATGGAGGAGTCGTTACTCTTCCCAGGCCACGAATAAGGCCTCACATTATCAAGAAATCATTTAGAAACCGTTTAAAATAGCTGAAAAGTCATCAAAGAAGATAAGCTCAACGAAAGAAGTTGTTGAACAACTAGTTATTTAGCCAGAAACTTCGAGTTTAAAACGTTTTACACAGTTAATAAGTGCGAATATTGGAAGATGGGTCAAAATAAGGCCACAATTCGCCCATCAGGGGCAGGAAACAGTGTTAATTAGTGTTTATAGGTACTAGTTAGGTACAATTTGCCTTAATTAGGCAATAATTAGTCAAATTGTGTAATTTTTGGTCAAAATATAAGTTGGGCTTATCTGAAAGGCAATTCTCCGCTGATTCTAAAACTCCAAACCCGGTCGCCCAACCCCCAATATTGCGAAAGTTATAAGTAAAAGAAGTTTTGTCTAAATTACATTTTAATTTTGTAATATTGGCCTTGGGTGACCTTCTAACAATACGTAACTATGTGTGAGGTTACGCCCATTCATGTTTCCATTCACACCCCCAGAGCCTCTGCTGGCTCTCTCCCAGCAGAGACTTGCCTCGCAGAAAGACTTTAACACATAACTATAGTATGAAATTACGTTCGGAGGGGGCTTACCTCCCTCCCTAATAGTTTAAAAGAAATGAAAATGGTTAGTCTTAGGTAGTTAGGTACGTAGAGTATTAATATCTAATTTTTATTCACTAGAAAATTACGTAGTTGTTAGTATGCATATTTTTTACGCAACAATTGCCCTTCCTTTTCCTTTCTAGCTAGACTTAGAGTCTTGGCGAGGAAGGACAATTGTTGCTAGAGTCAACGGGCGGCTTCCCTTGTCTACGGCCGAAAGGTCAAGTCCAAAAAGAAAGAAAGGGGCTTGGAGACAAGGGAAGGCCTAAAAATAATAAAAATAAATTTTACTAAATAACACTGCCAAAGTGGCAGTTAATATTTATTTTTCCATACTCGGCCCCGAGTGGCCTTTATTTCGTGCAATTTTGTTTCTTAATTCTTTTAATTCCATTTTTTAAAGCTAGTAAATTCCCCTTTGGTTACCTTTACGTGGTAACCAAAAAGTCTGCAAAGTTTCCCAAAATTCGGCTTGGGAAATAAATCAAAATTAGGGTCAGTTGGAGGGTAATAACTCCAATCCCTCGTTAATCTCCCCTCCAACGGACCAGCCGCGTGGCCAGCCCGAGATGGGCACACGCTTTAACATAGGGAGCTTCCAGAAGTTTCTGGAAGCTCCAATAAAAGTCAAAGGAAAACCGACGAAAGGCAAACACCAGTGAGCTGTCAGACTCCTGTCAGCTCACTGGAGATTTTGAATTTCCAGCCAGTGTTCGTCTAAGTCACGGCCGAGAGCGGTCGGTTTCTCCCCCCCATTATTAGCACGTCTTCCCGTTGTGCCAGCGTTTTGGCCGGGAATAAAAGACGTGCTCACCCCGGTTAGGACTCGAGTTAGGGCCCTCCTCTGACCCACACAGGTCAGAGGAGAAGATCTAAGACAACACGACGAACACCGCACAATGAGGGCCGTATGAGCGCACTATGCTCGGCCGAAATCACACACCTAGGAACGCATTTTTAGGGACTTTTAAAAGGCCCTTTTGGCCTAAAATTCTCACTTTTTGTGGCCTTCGGGCCTTAATTTAAAATAACAATTATCAACCAAGCTACGGCCTGAATGGCCTTAATTTTTATAGGGGCTTATGCCCAAAATATTTTTGTGTATTGTTGTCTTTTCGGGGTTTTAATGAAGCTTGGGATTTTGAGCGGGGACCCACCCCTAAGTTGAGGTAGGAGGTCCCTTGGTTACGACCTCGTATTAGAACTGAGTTAATTTAGGGACTGTCTTTCCCCACAGCCGGCAATTAGGAATTGCCGGCCGTATTTGCAAAAGTAGGCGCTACTGAAACAACACTATTGTCTGTAACTCTGTATTGTTATTGTGAAGTGTAACCATTGTCGGCATCTAAAATGCTAGGAACTAAAAAGGGAGCTGAATTGTTTTAACTGTTAATTATCAAGTTGTTTTAAAGGGAATGGCCGAATTCCCCGTGTTAATCTAATTAATATAAAGCTGTCCTTAGCGGAAGTATCTGTGTAGTTTTGTTGTAGTAATAATTGCCTGAGCAATTATTACTCGTTCTGCTTTCAAATCAAATTACCAAAGTTCCCAAAAATCCAATAAAACCTTCTTTTATTAAAGTTATCAAACCTCCAAAGTTCACGGCAAAAATGCTGAAAGTCACAAATCAAAAGTTAATCCAAAATTAGGGCAAAATATGCATACTATAAGTAGGTAGGCCTTGTTACGGAGTAGTTAGGAAGTATTATGTTTGTATAATCGTATGCGTCAATATTATTGTGATTTGTCGTGTGAATGAGACCCCCCAAATTTACGTAAGTGGTTGCCTGGGTAAACCCCTCATGGAGTGTGAGGTTCCAGAGATAGCCTTCTTTTGTAGATTGCGAGTGAGTAATCAAAATTGGGTGACTGTGAGTGTGAATGAGGGCATACCATGTAAACCCCCTTTGTTTGATAAGGGTATTGGGACTGCCAGTGTGAATGAGTAAAATGCTCAGATAGTAGGCAGGAAAGTGGGCCAAATTGAGCAGCAATTTGGGCCCAAAATTAGGATAAATTATAATCGGTAATGCTTGTTAGTTGGATGTACAATCGCTGTGAAAGTGCTATTTTGGAGTGAAAGTTGTAAGAAATTTATGTAAGAAATAAAGGTAATTCTGGCAAGTTAGGCAGGTTTGGCAGCCTAGGGTCACGGGGACCCCCATTAGGTCTGCCAAAAACCTGCTGGATTTCCGGTCATCCGTGTAGGTTGCCCTGCGATTAGGGGGCGGATGAGCCGCATTCACGGAATCCAGAATTAGCCACATCAGGACCAGAGAAGAACAGTTTAAACTATTATGAAATTAATCCAAAAACCTTAGTTTTATAGGGTAGACATCCGATTAGCGGACTAGTAATTTAGTTAGTTCTAGGTAGGGAAATGTCTGTAGTTTTGTTGTGATAATTAGTGGATGTTCTTAGATATTGGGAAGTAGCTAGCTTTACGATAGGGATACTAATGGCCTTGGTTTAGAAGTAGCATGGGTTCACGGTCGTTACCGTAATCATTTAACTTCCCATGTGGAAGGCTAAAAAGATGAGCCAATCTAAAAGAAAAGAAGTAGACCCGTGCTGAGATTCGAACTCAGGACTCCGGATTAATGGATCCAGTGCTCATCCATTTGAGATACACGGGTTATAATTAGAACAAGATTAAGCCAGCCAGTAGGTTTTATTCTAAGTCTGCTGTTTCAGTCCCAAACCTGCAAGCGAATAGTAATAAGGATGTTACATTAAAACACCCGGTACTTGAAAGTTAACATTAATATTAGGAAGGCCTTAGTTAGTTCACAAGTTAACAGTGATATTACGCAGGCTTTAGTTAGTTAATCTAAGTAGGTAGGTATGCATTAGTTAGGGCAATTATTGTAAGTACCTAGCAAATGACCATCTTCCAATATCAGAAATGCACTATAAAATGTCCAGTTTCGTACACATATTTGATATAGTCTTTGGGTCACGGGAAATGGACCCATTTCCCGTGACAAATCAACGAAATCAGGCCAGTCACAGGCCGAAAATATTTCTATTAGTCAGTCTTACGGTTTTCTCTAAAGATTGTGCAAAATTTAGTCGGAATCAGTGTTTTCACGCTAAAACGGCCCCAGAAGGCCGATCTGTGTCAGGAAAAGACAAAAGCAAATGAAGTCTGAATATAGGTAGCAAACAGCACAGGTTTTGTACATCTCTCAAGAACATTTCGTCTAATTGCCAGTTCAGTCAGGCCCAGCCGGGCCCAAGGTGGAAACCTCACGAATCACCTCGTTCTAGCCGAAATTGCGGCAAGTTTAACCAAATTCTGATGATACAAGTTAGTAAAGGCCAGGAAGGCCCAATTGGTGACAAGAAGTTACCAGAAACGGTTAATATTGTCAAACAGGCAATAACCAACAGTTTTCAGTCAATTCTCAAGTTACAAGTTCAAATGGGGCCCAAAATGCACATTTTGGGCCTGGAAAGCAAAGGAACGAGTAATGGTTGCTGGGTTCGATTCCCGCACCATAATCTTGTACTAATGGGTTTTAACCCATTTGATTCAGGTGCGCGGACAGTCGCTGATCCGGATTCGAAGTCGTGAGCAGTCCAGTAGTGAAGCAGTCAGTGGAAGAGACCAGTCTTGTCGTGGAGCCAGTAGTCAGAGTCATTTAGTGGTTATTGAGGATTGTGGATCCGGAAGTGATCCCAGGAAGTGAATCTTGTCAGGAATCAGTATCATTCGTGGAATCTATCACTGTAGGTACATTGTGGATTTAGACCGCAGCTAGGGTCAAGAACAGAGACGACTTCGCAGGCACCTGAGTTCAAGTTGGGAAACCAAAACCGTCTGAAAGTACTGTATACTTGTTGACTTTTGAACTGTTCGTGTAAAATGGCCAATTTCACCCTAAGCATCGTTATCGGTTCTGGAGCTATGCTCCCTTCGTCTCTGGCTTGAGCTTAGCATTCAGCCAGAGCCAGCAGCTAGTCTGAAGACAGAAGAAGCCATCCGAGCTATTGAACTTTATTGTTGTAGTTGTTTAAATTTATATTAATCAGGAATAAGTAAGGCAGAACCAGGTGACTCCCCCACTTTCTATATTTCCTCAAAAAGCCAGTTCCGTACAGTAACCCTGTCTAGGTGTTGGAGCCGACCTTCGGGAAAGCAGTGTCCAACGATTCGGGGACTCACCCATAGACCGACCCCAGGTTTATTTAAGCTAATAATTGTTTGTTTGTAGTTTGCTGATTTGTAGTTTGATAATCCGTGTGTAAGGACGGATAAAGAGTCGCACAGCACAAGCATATAGGCGCACGAGAAAGCATATAGGTACTTGGTTAGTAGAGAGTTGGAGACAGTGTAATAGTTAGGTAGTGAAGACAGAGTTTAAGAAAAGGAAGAAGAAGAAGTATCACTGAACCTTGTCCCTAAACTAAAACCTGTAACTTGGGTAATATTATCCTAACCTAGGATAATATTAATAAGAACCTAAAGCGTGTAACTGGCAACTCTGGTACAGTAAATTGTATACTGTACTGAATCTGTAATTGTATCTGTTTTGCACAGTTTGTAACGACCCCTGTTAGTAACGCATTTAATATTGTAACCTGTAATCTTGCCAAAGCGTGTAACCATAGTACTTGTAATCAGTGTAGTAAATAATTGGTGTGTCAAGACTTATAGTCTCAAAGCATAACAGAGAGGCGCGATTGTCTCTGAAAGTCAGGCGCGTTAGCCTACAGATTGGATCAGGACTACTCAAAGGTAAGTTCTGGTCAGGGAGCAGAAGACCCAGTATCAATCCAGCGATCAAATCCAAGCAAGCGCTGACCCCTCTTGCTGATCAGCTGGAATCCAGTGCAACAAACGAACTCACGAAGAAGACCCCTACAAAGGTTGGCTGCAGGGAATCTCTGATTTTGGAACACCACCTTTCGGAGATCCGGTGCCTAAGTCTACTTCTAGCAAGTGGACGCGCTGACCTTCCGTGTAATCAAGTGCAGAGCGTTTTCTGTCACTAGACCGGAGAGCAGAGCGTTTTCTGTCTCTGGAGACTAGCAACTTCATAAACAAAATCCCCCCAAAAAAAAAAAAAACAAAAATTTTTTTTTTTTATCCCCTAAACCCTCCAAAATAACCCCCCTAAATATATTATTTTCTTTACCCAAAAGAAAGAATTTTTTTTTTCTCGTAAAAAAATTTTTTGAAATTTCCCGTGCGATTTCAAAGGGTGCCGCTTTTATATGTCCAGAAGGATTGGTAAATGCTACAACCACGATTTTTTCAGGAAAATTTTCCCTTGCCCGAATGTCCTACACACCAAATTTCAGCTTTGTTGGTTGAAAATTGCGTGAGTTATTCCATTTTTTAGATTTTCAAAATCCTTTGATCTTTGCCGCTTTTTCGACTTTGACTGGTTGTTACTCGCCACTCGCTCAACGAAAAAAAATTTTTTGATTGGATTTTCAGGACCGCCTGGGTGTCCGCTTTCATCTGATATACGTGGTATTTCAAAATTTGAAAGTCGATTTTTTTCGAAAAATACCACTTTTTGACCCAAAATTCCGGCAAAGCGAATCCACCAAAAGTGAATAAAAATAACATAATCATAAAGTTCATTATGAGCTGAATCCAACGATATAAAGTTTTCGTGGCTACGACTTATATTGCGCCAGCAATGAATTTTTAAACATTTCCCTTATTTCAAGCTGGTTTTTGGCTTCCTTTGATGTTGCCGCCTATATTTACCTGAACCAGCGTAAACTAGCAAAAACCAGCTGAAATAAGGAAAATGTTTAAAAATTCATTGCTGGCGCAATATAAGTCGTAGCCACGAAAACTTTATATCGTTGGATTCAGCTCATAATGAACTTTACGATTATGTTATTTTTATTCACTTTTGCTGGATTCGCTTTGCCGAAATTTTGGGTCAAAAAGTGGTATTTTTCGAAAAAATCGACTTTCAAATTTTGAAATACCACGTATATCAGATGAAAGCGGACACCCAGGCGGTCCTGAAAATCCAATCAAAAAATTTTTTTCGTTGAGCGAGTGACGAGTAACAACCAGTCAAAGTCGAAAAAGCGGCAAAGATCAAAGGATTTTGAAAATCTAAAAAATGGAATAACTCACGCAATTTTCAACCAACAAAGCTGAAATTTGGTGTGTAGGACATTCGGGCAAGGGGAAAATTTTCCTGAAAAAATCGTGGGTGTAGCATTTACCAATCCTTCTGGACATATAAAAGCGGCACCCTTTGAAATCGCACGGGAAATTTCAAAAAAATTTTTTCACGAGAAGAAAGATATCATCATTCCGGTTCAGAAAATATATAATTTATGGCAGTTATCTTGAAGCGTTTACGAGATATAAAGCAAACAATTTCGCTTTCTACATTTTTTGGTCAGACTTTAATAAAGCTTACATGTAAAATTTCAAACAAATCCATAAAGGAATGAGGGAGATTTTTAAATTCAAAACTTTTAATACATTTCCTCTTGTGTAGACAGGAAGCCAGCCCCCACATCGTTGCAGGCAAGCGCATTTGATGCAAAATATGGTAAAGAACAAAAGTGCCAAATTTCAAGCCGATTGATTAAGTATTTAGTTCACAGTATCTGTTCAAAGTCCACCCCGGTAGTGGTACTACCACCTTAAGAAAGTCCACTAAACTCAATACTTGCACGTTTATGGTTTATATTCAATGAAAATGACATAACTAAAGTGGGATATTTAAATTAACGTTAAATAACATCTTGCTATATGTATGTAACCTATACTTCCAAATATATATATAAAAATAGATAAATAAATAAATAAATAAATAAATATATATATATATATATATATATATAGACTAATGCACATATACATAAATACATGTAAAAGCTAGCAAATATTTTGTAATTACACGTGCAGTACGCACCAACAGGGAACCAAAATTTTGATGCACTTTGTTGCGTGGGGATAAAAAATTTGTTGTGCGGTTACAGGATAAAATCTTTATGCGATTTGCTGCATGGCGATAAAAATTACTATGCGGAATAAAATCTTAAGGTGCTTTCCAGCATGGGGATAAAATTTGCAGCGCGAGTTAGAAATTTCGCTGCACGGGACAACTTCGAATGCACTTTGTTGCGCAAGAGGTAAAAAGTTTGCTGCGTGGAAGGCGCTTTCCTGCGCGGGGTAAAAATCTTAAAGCGCGGGGGTACAATTTTTGCCGCGCACTGGGCGGGGGTACATTTTCTCTAGTCTGCATATGTGCAGAAGCTGTGCAGGCATTGCCCATGCGTATTCCAAATAGCAGCACTATGAACAAGTCGGCCCCAAAAGGGGCAGTATTCCTTTGTAGACCTTTTCTTCTAAAGGGTTAGAAGCTCCAGGTTTAGTTTACAATTTCACTTGATTTCCCTCATCGGAGAGAGCAGGCCTATCCCGGGCTGAACTTGTGATGTCCAGCCCAAGCTGATCTAATTCCCTAACGCACCCAGGTGTAGCTCTCAAGCTACACGGGCGCTCAAAAATCTGCAATCGTTTAGATTGCTGACAGTCGAAGACTGCGCGACGGCTCTCATTTTTGCTGCTTAAATAGGTTCTAAAACCTAATTTGCATAATTCGAATGCAAAAAAACTGACCTAAGCTAGCCCTGTGTTGACGATAGGGCTTTTGAATAGAGAAATGACTCACACTGCACTAAACATACAAGTTTCAATTTTATACATTCCTGCTCCAGCAGGAATAACAAGTTTCCATTGTATACATTCCTGCTCCAGCAGGAATAACAAGTTTCCATTTTATACATTCCTGCTCCAGCAGGAATAAAAATCTTAAGTATGTGAAGATTGTTTAAAACGGAAGGATATTAGGATCTTTACAACTTCTAATTACAGGTATATCATTAAAATAAGAACGTAGAAATTTCAGCATGCCAACAAATCCTCTTGTGGCCTGAATACTAAAGGGGGAAAATTTGGCATGCTAGAATTTCCCCTTTTAGACTAACATTAGAGGGGACATTTTGGCATGCTGGAATTTCTCTCTGGGGAAAATTTAGCACGGGGGAAATTCTGGCATGCGACAGCGGATCGGCGATCCGGAAAAATCAAGCCGATCCGATCCGGCTGATCCGATCCGAAAATTTGACGACCCGATCCGATCCACATCACTAGTATCTAACCGGTAATTAAGGAGGCGAATCTGGTCACATGTAAACTCTCTCGCAAAATAGAACCCTGCCTAATGAATGAAAACTCCCCTAATAAACTACAAAAAGCATGATGATTTACTTTGATAACTTACAGAATTTAATAAAGACGATACCAATAACAGCACACAGCAAATACGACATAGAAACACTATTGCCGACCGTATTAGCGCCTGATAAAATTCAGAAGGTGAAAGAGTGCTACCATAACTGAATTTTAAGATCACGCTGGGGTGACTAGTAAAATTTAAGAAAAGTACTTTCCAACATGGGCAACCAGTAAGCAACCATTGTGTGAAGTTAGCACTGGCAGGAAAGATTTAAATTAATATCGAGATGCTAAGCCTAAGTAAATTTAGTAACACATTTTATTAAACGCTCAGTGTTTTCTCAGTTCTTCTGTCTAAATTCTTAAGTCAGTTAGATAATATTCATGATTCGATAGGTTCGGGAAATTTGCTTTGCAGTTGGTTGGGTGCGTGACTTGGTTAAGGTTGTCCGCTATAAGTTGGGGGAAAGCTCTAAGTTATCTGTTCCGAATTTTGAAGGTTTGCTATTTCAGTTTGGTATTTTGTGAAGTTGTCTAATTGCGGTTTTGTCATTTTATATTAATCAGTCTTACTTTGGAAAATTAATAAACCGTTGTAATTGTTTTCCCTGAGTTCAAGTTGGTCAGGATAGTCCATTGCCCCAATATCGCACACCACGGTATTTCACTTGCAATCTAGGATTCTATTAAGGCCCTATTTCTTTAAAGATTAAACGGATTAGATTAAAATTAATCTGCATTAAAGAAATAGCTCCTCGGATTAAACGGATTAAAATTTAATCCAGCGAGTTAAACTAGTTAAACGGATTATATTTAATCATGTTTCTTTAATGCACCTAGGATTAAAATTTTAATCTAATCCTGTTTCTTTATTCACACTTCGGATTAAAAACTCAACGAGTTAATTTTAATCCGACCTGCTTAATCGCTGTTTCTTTAAAGATTAAATTTAATCCGTTTAATCCACCGCCTGCATTTTCAACTAGTTTATAATCCTCGTGCAGCTATGCAGATTAAACGGATTAAAAGTTGGCTGATTAAAATTTTTAGTCGCTCTTTCTTTAATGGCGGATTAAATGGATTAAATCAACTCGTTTAATCCGCGGATTAAAAATGGTCGGATCAAGCGAATTAGTTTTAGTCCGTTTAATCCTGCATTAAAGAAATAGAAATTAAAATTTTAATCCGGCTGATTTTTAATCCGTTTAATCCGATCATGTTAATCTTTAAAGAAATAGGCCCTAAGTTAAGTAGACAACACAGTTTTACTAAATCTCGTAGACTCAAACTTCATAATAGGAATCCCTGGTGCATTTATTACCCATGATAACAAAAAACTTCAGATAGTAAACCAAGTGACTTACCAGAAAAATAGAAACTTGCAGAAAAGTAATAAGACAAATGGTAGCTAAATGGTAGTTCAAAAGTATAATGAAAATTGGGGATTATTCATCGAAGATAAGACAAAGTTGATAGCATTTTAAAGCGAAATAGTATTTCAATTTAAAGAATTAGAAAATCAATCGAAAAGCAGTAATCGGAAAACCAGAACCCAAACTGAAAAAGTACCCTTTTAGCTACTATGAGTAAGTAACCACAATCACATCCACACATCCACATCTACACAATTCCCACAAATACACACAAAACCACTTACACTCACAAACACAGTTATTGAGCGCGCACAATGCAATAAACTCACTAGCTATAGAAAGCTAAATACTACATCTTATGACTATACAACTATTAAAAGAGTGCACACTACATAATATTACCTTGACAACAGTTTAAAATTAGACTAAACACAACACAGTTACTCTATACAACAATACAGAAGATTAAAGTACGACAGTTGCAGTCAACAGTTAAGGTGGTAGTACCACTACCGAGGTGGACTTTGAACAGATGCTGTGAACTAAATACTTAATGACTCGGCTTGAAATTTTGCAAATGTGTTCTTTATCATGTTTTGCATCAGATGAGCTGATCTACGACGCTGCGGGGACTGGCTTGCTGTCTACACAGTAGGAAATGTACTAAAAGCTTTAAATTTAAATATCTCCTTCAGTCCTTTATGAAATCATTTGAAATTTTCAGTATATGGTTAGTTTACGTATACGCTCAGGCCGTTTTTTTAGTTTTTCGTAAAAGTGAGTTTTCCGTTTTTAGTGTGTTTTGAAAATTTGTAAATTTTATATCTTGCTTAATATTGCGTTTTGCCAAAAACCAAGAAAACGGCCTAAGCGTATGCTGATGGAAAACATATTTGCAAAATTTTGTCCATTTTGACAGAAGGAGTGACGAGAAACTCAAAAACAAAAATTCTGTAATTTTTCATTGTTTGCTTTGGTTTTCGAAATTTCCAATGCTTTCAAGCAGCTGCAAAGTGCTTTCTATTAAATAATGCACATAAATAACGCAAAAGGAACCGTTAAAACCCAATAGATTTAATTTTCGGATATACTGTTTTTACTTTGCATTATGTGTGCAAACGGTAAACGTAATTCAGCTATATCAGCTATATATCAGCTATTCAGCTTCAACCGCTTGTAATTTTTGATAGAAACCACGTACTGAAGACATATGCACATCATTTTAAAGCGCTTTTTGCGCTCTTTCACGTAGTTCAGTAAAATTTAATATACGAAACTTAAATAAAATTTTGACTATTTGCGCATGCGCAAAGCCACGATGGTAGCTAGCCAATTATGCACTCTCTGACACCAAGATTTTGCGCAAAGATAGTTTGCCAACCAGTTTTGCTTTATCCAAAGTTTTGTCAAGATTGCTTCATCCATGGAAAAATTACGTAGAAAATCCCTGTAGTGGTACTACCACCTTAAATGGAATTTTTCATAGCATTAAACTTCATAATTATAATAAGAAAATACGAAATAACACATAGCTAAGCTAAAAGAATAATACATGACAAGAAACAAAAAATACTAGACTACTAACAAAAGTACAACAGTACAACTTGACATGGAGAAGAATCAGAAACTACACTGCATGTGTATAGTTTATTCTTCTCGTCCTAACTCCACTCTTGGGCCTTACTAAATCAGTGGACACCAAAGAAGTAAACGGTAGTTTATAAAGACTCAATACAGGAATAGTAGATACAAATGTCACAGTGCAAATCGCAAACTAACTCAAAGCGAAAACAAATCAATTTTCTTTGCGCGAAAATAAAGAATTTTCAAAACCCTAACTCAAACAAATTACATATCTAATCGCCGTCTTCTTCCCCGACGAAAAGAATGAGTGCCCACAAATGGCAGCAAACATAGACAAGTATTTATTAAGGAAGACTAGTACAGAAAATCACAACAAAATTCACAACAAAGGAAAAATCCTCGCTAAACAAGATTATAGAATTAGAGAATAGAAAATATAGAATTATTATAGAAACGGACATTTTGGGCCTGGAAAGCCAAATGAAAGTATTATGGTTG
>JASAND010026406.1:0-15255 GCA_030248195.1 Trissonchulus latispiculum | reverse complement strand
CTCTGTCACATCATGTCTCCCTTATATACAGTACAAAACATGTGGTTTAGTTAGTTTGACAGAAATACTATATATATATATACGTATATAAAACTAGATAAATCATCAAATTAGACGAACACGTAAACGTAAAAAACATGCTGTCTGATATAACGCCTTCAAAGCTCTTTACTTATATACGTACACAGCACGGTTTTTTTGCGTAAAATGCTGCGTACTTACGCAGTCGAGCTTAAAATACGCAGTCAAAAACAAAAATACGCACCAAAATACGCAGCCGAAAAATTCGGTAGTAGGAATCTCTAGAGTGCTCTAAATTAATTTCTTGAGACAATTTACCGTAGTTTGGGCTCTGGCTTCTTCTGGGGGGCTTCCGCCCCCCGGACCTCCCGCATATCTCTTCGATTCTCCTTCCGTCTACATTTGATTTGTAGTTTCTGCCTAAGCCCACGTTGTACCATGCGAAGCTTTTCTTTCTATTTGATTTGATATCCTATATATATAAATTAAAATCTTATATACGTATGTGTTCAATCAAGGGAACAGTAACTCTATTTGTCTAACCAAATATTGACTTACCTATTAAACTGTTCAAGGCAAAGAATTCAAAGTTTTGAGAGCAAATTTACTCCGAAATTTAAAATTTTCTTCAACTTCTGGGGGGCTGCGCCCCCCAGACCCCCTGCATATGTATTTTTCGTCACCTATTAATTCATACTCTTACACCACAAAGAGAGCACGCAATTTAAACTGGCGCTAAGATAACTTAACTTTATTTAAAATTCTTAAAAACAGCATTAATTTTACGCAGTCGAAATTAAAAATACGCACTCGAAAACAAAAATACGCAAAATTTACGCAGGTCCAGTTTTCAAAAAACCCCTGGTACACAGTGTTAGAGTCAAATTACTTAGTACTCACTTTGTACATATAAAATAAGGGGTCAGACCCGTACGTCTTTGTACAACAATATATACTTATGCTGAAGAAAGTTAAACACAAAAATAAGTATAAATATTCAAGTACCAAGTTCAGACTGATCGCCGCTAGGTTTGCCAAAAGTACGCAGTTTTCCCAGTGGCATACAATTACCACCAGTAGCAGCTCTTTGATGCGACATCCGATAACAGTAAATATATATATATATACGTGTATATATTCTATACTATATATTAACGAATACAAACCAGCAATAACATAAAATTTTTCATATATACATATATCCAGGACACTGGCGGATCCGGGATTTTGTGATGGGGGCGGGTCCCCCCTACGGACAAATTTTCCTACCAGAGGGTCTAGGCATAGGTGTAAGGTGGGGGGTTGGGGTGGGGGGTAGCCCCCCAGTCATTTTTTCAAACCCCCCCCTCCCCACAGAACTTTTTTTTTGGGGGGGGGTCGTCGTCGGGGGGGGGGGGGTAGTCCCGCCGAAGGCGCGAAAAATGGCCAAAAATTGGGTATTTTTAGGGTAAATTTTGCAAAAATTTTCAAAAAAGTCCAAATTTTTTACTTAAAGTGTGTATTATTCCCAGAAATATACCTTTTTAACTGTATTATGAACTTTCTGTCTGACTCATTATTGACCTTATTTTGGACTTGGAAACATGTTGGCAATCAAGTTTTCGAGTTAAAAAAAACCATGTCTAATGTCAAAATCACTTCAGGGTATTTTTGGCCCCCCCTCGAAATTGACCTTCCCCCCCCCTAAAATGCATTCCCCCCCCCCGAAATCGCCCCCTCCCGGGATTTTTGCGTCCCCCCCCCGGGATTTTTTGGAGACCCAAATTTTTGCCAAAAATAGGCCAATTTTCAAAAAATTTCCGTCTTCGCCGGAGATTTTTTCGAAAAAATAGCTATTTTTAGCTTAAATCCTGGCATTTTTGAGAACTTTTTGCGTTTCACCATGCAAAATACGCCAAAAAATACCAATTTTTGGCTCATTTTTGCAAAAAAATCTTGCCCCCCGCTCCGCCCCCCCCCCCCCCCCCGAAAAAAATGCCTAAAAAATACCCTGCACTTCATAGTTGAATGTTCATTGGCATTAGAAACGGATGAAAATGCGATTTTTGGCATAAAAATTGAAAAATTTTTTTGGGAGAGGGTTGGGAGGGTCCTGGGGCCTGGCCTCATAGGTATAATTGGGGGGGGGTAACCCCGCCAAGCCATTTTTAGAAACCCCCCCCCCAAAATTTTTGGGGGCCCCCGGCCCCCCCCCCAACTGGGGGGGGGGGGTAGTCGCGCCGAAGGCGCGAAAAATTGGACAAAAATTGGGTA
Source organism: Trissonchulus latispiculum (assembly GCA_030248195.1). Classification (NCBI taxonomy): domain Eukaryota; kingdom Metazoa; phylum Nematoda; class Enoplea; order Enoplida; family Ironidae; genus Trissonchulus; species Trissonchulus latispiculum. The sequence continues at coordinate 12,981 of JASAND010026406.1, read as the reverse complement.
TTTTTAGGGTAAGTTCTGCAAAATTTTTCAAAAAAGTCCAAATTTTTGGCTTAAAGTGTTTATTATTGCAAGAAATACACGTTTTTAACGGTTTTATGGACTTTCTGGCTCAATATTGACCTTATTTTAGACTTAGAAACATGTTGGCAATCAAGTTTTCGAGTTTAAAACACCTGTCTCATGTCAAAATTACTTCATAGTTGAATGTTTTTTGGTATTAGCAATGGCTGAAAATGCGATTTTTGACATACAAATAGAAAACTTTTTTGGGGGGAGGTTTGGGGGGTCGTGGGGGGGGTTGGGGGGGGGGGTCTAAAATGGGGGGCCCCCCCCCAAAATTCCGGGGGAGGGGGCCCCCCAACCCAAATCCCCGTTACACCTATGCCTGGCCTGGGGGGGGGTTGGGGGGTCTCCAGAGGGGGTCCCCCAAAAAAGTTGAGGGGGAGCCCCCCTCCACCCCAAATCTCCGTTACTCCTATGGGTCTAGGTGGCGGAGCCCCCAGAAAGTTGAAGAAAATTTTTGTTTTTGTAATAAAATCGGTGTTCAAATCGTTATATAATTCTTTACATTTCAACGAACCGCTGAAATTTTACGCATTGGTAAGCAAAAATGGAGTTTTTCTACGAAAATTCGGGCGCATTTCCAGCCGTTTCTTCGAATACACTATGAATATATATATATACATATATATATATGTGCTGCTTTTTCCTATTTTTCTCTGTAATTTTTCCAACCTTCGAATCGAGACGGGGGGCGGCCTCCCCCATCCTCCTGCTGGATCCGCCCCCAATCCAGGATATCGTCATGGGTGATATGACTGGATATGAGCATAGGTGTAAGGTGGGGGGGGGGTGGGGGGGGGGGTAGCCCCCCCCAAGCCTTTTTTTACACCAACCCTCCCCCCAAAACTTTTTTGGGGGGAAGGGACGTCCCCCCCCAACTGGGGGGGGGGGGGGGGGGGTAGTCGCGCCGAAGGCGCGAAAAATGGCCTAAAATTGGGTATTTTTAGGGTAAATTTTGACAAAATTTCCAAAAATATCCAAATTTTGGGCTTAAGCTGTTTATTATTATGAGAAATACACGTTTTTAACTGTATTATGGATCTTATGACTCAATATTGTCGTTATTTTTGACTTGGAACCATGTTGGCAATCAAGTTTTTGAGTTTAAAACCACTGTCTAATGTTAAAATTACTTTATGGTTAGATGTTTTTCATCATTAGAAACGGCTGAAAATGCGATTTTTGGCATAAAAAATGAAAAATTTTTGGCACTTATTTAGATGGGGGGGGCGATTTTTTCGCCTTGGTCCCCCCTTATGGTTCGAAAAATTTTTTTGTCTCCGATTTGGCTGAGAAGTTGCCCTTAGGGTAAATCGAGGTCGCTGATTTCAAAAATCGAATCGAGAGATCGATCCGATCGATTGATCAGTAAAGTCGATCGATCAAAATCGATCAAAAAATTTTTTGTCTCCGATTTTTGCGAAAAGTCGCCCCTAGGGTAATTCGGGGGCGCTGATTCCGAATCCTGGGCTTATTCTAGTGGGGGGGGGTGGGGGGGGCCCAAAAACATAAACACCCTTCCCCCCCCAAAAATCGTTTCCCCCCCCAAAAAATCGCCTCCCCCCCCCAAAAAAAGTGGGTGCCCCTTTTTTGAACCAACTTTTTGCCCTGAAAAAATCGCTCAGAAGGCCACAATTTTCAAAAAATTTTCCGGCTTCGCCGGAGATTTTGCCAATTTTTGCCCTTTTCAACACTAAATCTGCTTATTTTTGCTACGAAAATCAACTTTTATAGTATATGCCAGAAAAAATAGCGCTATTCCTAGCATATTTTTTCGAAAAAAATTTCGCCCCCCCCCCAAAAATTCCTTGCCCCTCGGACCTTTTTGGGGGGGGGCCCCCCCCCCAAGAAGCCCCCCCCCAAGAAAAATCCCTAGAATAAGCCCGAGGAATCTGCAGTCGAAATTTCGATCCGAGCGCCGCCAAAATCGAGTTAATGACGAATTTTTTGAAAGATCGACGAAAATCGATTTTTGCGGGCGCAGGATCGAATTTTTGGTGAAATTTCGAGTGCAGATTCGAAATCAGCACCCCCGAATTACCCTAGGGGCAACTTTTCGCGAAAATCGGAGACAAAAAATGTTTTGATCGATTTTGATCGATCGATTTTATGATCGATTGATCGATCGGATCGATCTTTCGATTCGATTTTTGAAATCAGCGACCTCGATTTACCCTAGGGACAACTTCTCAGCCAAATCGGAAACAAAAAATTGTTTCGAACCTTTAGGGGGACCATCAAGGCGAAAAAATCGCCCCCCCCCCCCCCCCCATCTAAATAAGTGCCAAATTTTTTTGTGGGAGGGGGGGGTTGGGGGGGGGGGCGGGGGGGGGGGGGGTTGGGGGGTTGGGTCGCCAGAGGGGGGCCCCCCAGAAAATGTTGGGGGGGGGAGGTACAGTAGTTTCAAAATTTGGGGTAGCCCCCAAAGGAAACTATGCCCTTCCCCATATTTTTGCCCAGCCACACCTTATATTTATCTGTAATATTTTTGAAAACCTTCGCAGTTCTTCAAAGTTCACCTTTAACAGAGTTGAAGATTTTTGGATACCGATTCTAATGCTAAAATAAAACGTTTCTTCCACTTCTGATCTGAGCCGTTAGACAACTTTACCCGTGGCCGCGGGGGCTCATCATATCCATAGCATAGGTGTAACGAGGATTTGGGTTTGGGTTGGGTGCCCACTGCCCTCCCCCGGAATTTTTGGGGGGACCAGTTTTATACCACCCACGATTTTAACATTTGACAGTATTTTTTAAACCGAAAATTGACTGAAAAACATGTTTACAGAGTCCAGAATAAAGAGGTACCAAATATGGAGTCTAGAAGGCCACAAAACTGTTACTAAACGTATATTTCTCGTTATAACTAACAAACACGTTAAACCGAAATTTAGACTTTATTGAAAAATGCTGCAAAATTTCCCGCAAAAATACCCAATTTTTGGCCAATTTCGACAACCCCCACCCAAGTTGCGGGGGGCCAACAATTTCTGGGGGGGGGGGGTTTGTAAAAATGGCTGGGGGGGGGGGGTTACCCTCCCCCCCCCCATTATACCTATGATTATAAGGCAAAATTTTACAAACATTTTTCTGAAAATGACCACTTGTGAATACTTATTGACCACCATTGAAAAATCAACTGAGTCCAAAGTGTTCGGGGGGTATGGGTATGTCCAAGATTCTGGGGGGAGGAGTTGGTCAACGATTTTGGAGGAGGTTGGATATATGCCAAATTTAAGTTGATCATTCCCATCGCTTATGCTACAGTAAAAACTAATCGTTTGAACATGAATTCCACAGAATTTTTCATGATGGTTTTGTGTTGGATCTGTTTATTATTTTATGAAATACACTATGCAACTTATTAAGAGCATAATATATGCGCAAAACATAAGAGATCATTGCAAAATTTTCCATCTTATTATTCCTATAAGTGCTTTTTCCAAACTTGCTCAAAGTTTGTAATGTATATGCAGGGGCAATTCTTTAGTTTTTGCTTGAAACGTATATTGTTTTTGTTTAGAATATTGTTATTCAAAGTTTTCGAACATTGTTAAAGTTCCCAAACTTGCATAAATCGAAAACGCGAGAAAACTGCCCATGCACTAGGTTTATTTCTACATTTGTGTAAAATGTAAGCTATTTTCATTTTGCCTTTAATGAATGACACCGTTTTAAAGATTTAAACCTATCCCTGTCGTGTAACTAGCAAGCCAAGCACTAGGTTCTTCAAATCGTACGTATTGCTAATGTTTAACACCAGAGGGGTAGTATTCTCAAAACTTAGCTACAGATAGGCATGTCTGTAACTAGGTTTTTGGGGGTTATCTGCAGCTAGGAATAAAGCTAGATCTAATTACAGCTAACTGTAAGCTATATACATCATTGGTGAAGTTAGCTAAGCTCTAATCCTAGTTAAAGGTAGTCCTAGTCCTAGCTACAATACAGATAGCCCTATTTCTAGTTGAAGATAGGCCCTCTATCTGTAACTAGGTTTGAGAATACAAGTTAAACAGAGAAAATAAATTAATAGAAAACTCTATTTTAAGACAAATGCAATGGCTAAAATGAATAGTTTTTAAGCAGTTTTAAAAGCATCCCAATTGATAAAAAGAAACTTAAATTTAACATTTTCAAATATTTAAAAATTTTATTAAAAAGCTGACTCACCAATTTCATTTTCCCTATCTATAACTAGGACTTGGCCTTTCTATAGTGGGACTATTTTTTTAGAATATGAATAGGGCCCTTTTATAACGAGAGATAGGGGTATTTGCACTCCTGTAGCTAGAGATGGATAGGGGTATTTTATTCCTAGGCGTATTACTAGTTATTTTATATAGTAGTATCTTTGTTACAGATAGGGTCATCTCATAGGGTCTCTGTAGCTACAGATGAGGACCATCTGTAACTCGAGATAGACCTATTCCTAGTTATAAATAGGGCCTATCTGCATTTGAGAATACAGCCCCAGCTACCACTCCTTGAGTTTTGAAACGGATTGTTTGTAAATGAATTCAGGACAAGGACAACAGTTCTCGACAGTGCATGCGTCATTTCCTGCACTGTTCTTTTTGGTAATTATTTAAAACGCTGTAACTTTCGCAGTTTTGAGAATTGAAAAGAGATTTATACATCGTTTCAAAGCCTATAATCTGTACATTCACATGAGCTTACGAAAAGCAAAAATTAGGCATTATGGCATAAATTTTCTGACATGCGGACATCCGAGTATCCCATAGGCTGAATATAGACCAAAACTATTTCAACATTGATTTCTCAAATCTGTAGAATTGTTCAAAAGTTCTTTTTGTGTCATGATATGGAGGACATATGGGTTGAGGGATGTTTTTTGATTTGACTCATCAGGTCTTAAGGTGCTGGTATCCTTTTGTGCAGTGCATTTGTCGTTATTTTTTTAAACTCTATAACTTTCGCAATTTTGGGAGTTGGAAAGAGCTTCATACATCGTTTTAAAGCTTATAATCTGTACATTCAGGTGAGCTTACGAAACCAGCAAACTTAGCACAAAACTAGCAAAAATTTTCTGACATACTGATTTCTGACAGGCTAAATATAGACCAAAAATTTTTGAACATGGATTTCTCAAAACAGTAGAATCGGCCAAAATTTTGTCTTGTGTCATGATATGAAGGACATATGCGCCGAGGGACATTTTTTTGGATTTGGCTCAACAAGCCTACTCCAGAAAATCCGGCAAATGTGCGGTGACACGAAATTTCGTAACTTTGTATTCAGTTTTCTCGCAATTGGCGAAGTTATAGCTCAAACCAAGAAAAATGTCCCTCCACAATAGTGCCAATTCTCATTGAGCCAAAAATCAGGCGAATCCATTGGGTAGTTTTTGAGAAATCGCTGTTCAAAACAAAATAATCGCAGTTTTTGCCAAAATGGTTTTTCGGCCAAATCTCTAGCTTAAAGCAACGAAGCCCAGCTAATAGGCACTGATAAAATGGGCAATTAGACCGCTTATCGATTGAGTATAAATAACCGAAAATTGTTCGTACGATTTAGCAGTAATTTTGAAAAAACTGATTTTTTCGAAAACAGCCGTTTTTTGACCCCAAAAATCGTTTTTGGCTTATACTAATTTATCCACTGGAGATAGCTCGAAGGTTGTAAAAGCAAAAATGTTCGTTTTTGTACCCTCTTTCCATCCATAACAACCAATCTGATGTATCGACTACCTACTGAGAGTATAATGCCAAAAACCGAAAATTTCTCTTCTTTTCACCTAAAAATGTGGGACTGGTCCGAGAATGTTAAAGAGCACCAAACTAGCATATTTGGAAAGTTTCATCTACTTTCATAAAGAATTGAAGTCTTTAGGGTCAAATTTACACAAAAGAAAGAATCCGGATTTTTCCGGTTTTTGGTTTTTCCGGTTCACCCCCCCCCCCCCAATGTACCCTCTTCCACGTGTCTAGTAGGCATTCATAAAATGTGCAATGGTACGGCGTATCCATTGAGTAATAATGGTTCAAAATTGTCCGTAAGATTTGACAGTAATTTTGCAAAAAGTGGCCATTTTTCGAGACTGGCCTTTTTTTGACCCTCAAAACAGGTTTTTGCTTATACTTAGTACTTAACCACTGGAGATAGCTCAAAGATAGTAAACCAAAAATTTTCATTTTGGTGTCCTATTTCCAGACATAACAGCCAATCTCGTGTCTTGTCTAGCTACTGGAAGCCTAAGGCTAAAAACCAAAAGTTTCTTACCTTTTTGCTAAAAATAGGGGTCTCTGGTCTTAGAATGTTAAAGAGCAGGACACTAAGTTACTTCGTAAGTTTTAGCTATTTTCTTACAGGATTAAAGCCGTATGACTCAAAAATAACCGAAAGGAAGCCAGCACCTTGAAATAGAATTTTCGCGGATTGAAGCTAAACGTATGGAATGGAATAATAGGGTGCTGGTAAAACCCAGCCCTTCAGCCTCCAGCCCTCCTATAGGTAAAATCCTGACCAGCCCCAGGTTAAAAACCAGCCCCCATTTTCCAGCTCCTAGGGTAAATTCCAGCCCCCATTTTCAGCCCCGTTTTTCAACCCCTGGATATTACGTTTTCCCAGACAGCAGCATGGTTTTATCCCCTCTCGAATAATACAAGATTATAAACGAAAGAAAGAAGGATGGATGGAAAACTATTTTGAATAAAGTTTAATTAGGTGAACGCAAGGAGTTGGGATGCAAGCAACCCGTCACTTGTGATGACTAGCTGCTCAAATACGGATAAATTTCGAACGTTTTCAGCTTAGTGAATTTAATAAATTTGTATTTCGTGGACTTAAAACTAAAACAAACCAAAGATCTGAGGAAATATAGATTGAGTATCGAAGGCTTTAGCTGCGACCCACTTAGAAAATAGACATTAGTTTTATTTTCGTTTCGATGGTCCTCGTCTTGTGTTTGAATTGGTTAGGAGAAGTATGATGATTCAGTGATCTGTCTGTCGTTACAAAACGTGAGTCAGCAGTCTGTAAACATACTGGCTAAGCATAGCTTGAGTATAGCTTTGATGGTGCATAGTGGTGGTGTAGTGATTCCTGGTGCATGATTTCATTATTAACGAGATAACACCTTCTATGTCATAGTAGATGATAGTCTTCAATGCCGAGTGACTTAGGTACACGACATAACCATAAATTATCAGCATCATTCTATGGGTAATGGCTGGAATTATCACAATTAATTGACCATAAACAACCGGAGGATGCTACTTTGGTATATATACTAAGGACATGCCATTTAGCAATATGAAGTGGAAGCCTACAATCTAAGTATTCCAGTTTAACATAAATCCTATGACATCACATTTGAGCATTTTAAAAGGATAGCTTTACAACTGCTAGGATAGCTTACTGGTGAGCGCTACCACTGTTACCCTTATCACGGTTAAAGTAATAGACGTAACGTATTGATAGCCTTGGAGAACACCTCGGATAATTGCAGAAGCAGTTATTCAGTGTCAGCTTCCCCTCCCCAGTAAAGTTTAAAAGCTGCTGACACTACCCTAACCGGAACACCAACCGGGGTGAGGTCGCCAAAAAAGTGAACGCAAAATTAGTCACGGTCGTCGAATAAAAATAGTAAATTCCAGTTTACCAACGTTGGCAAATAAGTAAACAAAGGCCAATGGCTTACGGTCAACGCGCAGCCAACGGCCAAACAGCGGCCAAACAACGTCCAATTGGCTGGCCAACGTCAAACTCCGGCCAAGCGAAGTCAAACCAACCAAGGAAAACTTCGACCAATTCCAGCACTAACCCAGACCGGGACGGCCGAACGGGCCATCCAAATCTTGCGAGAATCCAGGTTCAGAACAAATGTTAGAAACTGAAAGAAACGTCTTGAAACAGCTATTATTGAATTAGTCATTATTGAATTAAAAATCAAAATTCAGCCCTGGATTCAGTTTAACTGTAGGATCGAAAACTTCAAAATAGTTTTATTATGACCCCTACACAAGTTTCGCTTTATCGACTGTCACCCGGATTCCGGATCTGGACAGCTCGAGGTCTCCGACAATCCGGATCTGGGCCGGATCCGAAAATTCGGACCCGGAGCCAACTTTGAGTCAGTGAGAAATTATGTTGGTCAGAAGTTCATTTGGAAAGTGTGTACTGCTAGAGACTGTGTTGTAGTCTCAAGGATGTGAGGTTTTGTGACAAACTGGAGTCACTGAAGATTAATAAGTTTTGTCCCTAAAAGGGGCATCATTCCACTGTTGAGCCATCTAAAATATCTAATATATCAGAAATTTACGAATTCGGATTTCTGGTTTAAAGAAATCCACAGTCGCCACTCCTTTTCAAGGAAGTTTGCTTGAATGGTAGACAAAAAGGCTGTATAAATCTGTGTTGCAAGTAGCAACCCATGATTGGTTGGAGAAATTTCTGCAAGTTAAAAGCTAGAAACTGTTACTGTTGAGACATGCAAGTGTGTTCAGATACCAATTTCAGATTTCAATTTCAATTTCTAAACCCACTAGTGGTATTGTTCCGTTTCGCGTAATCGTCATGATTCCGGTTTTGGCGATTTTGATCGAACCGATCCGAGAAGGGTGGAGTGATGTGCTTTTTCTTCCCTTCCCCAATTCAAATTTCAACAGAGATACGAAGAATTACAAAGAAGTAGACGCAATTGATGTTAATCATAAACTGAAATAGTCCAGTACTAAAATCTCAATTCTTTGAAGAAATTTAGAAAATTCTGTTGAAAGCTTCCTCCCTACCAAGCTCTGAAGCGTATCTACTTTAGAATTAGATGTCTATTGGATCAAGCTATTCCATAAACGGACCTGTCAAGTGCAGAGCCTTAGAGATGTAATTTGTCGAATTTGGACACTGACACAAACAGTGATGCCGATGTGAAAAGTTAATTTGCATAATCTGGAGACAACAGCTAGAAAGTCTGCCAGCTCTAGTAATGGTTCCAAAATGATTACCCTGTAATTGACCTAATGAGAGAATGACTATGAGCTGTATGACCTCTGTTTTTTGCTTATTTTCAGTGCTGTTGTGCTTTCCCAGTTTCTCTTGTAAGTATCAATTTATAATTTTGCTATTAATGAAAAGCTTACACATGGGTCCTCTTTCTTCTTTTGATATTTTCATCTTAGCGGGCCGTTCTAAAACACTCTTGCATAATATTTGTATATGTCTACATTTTACCATGATTCAATTAAATTTCGGCAACTTCTTCCCTGCTTGGCAAGGAAGGATGAGGAAAGCCTCAGAACTAGGGTCCATATGAGAATTGGAATTAAGGAATTAATTTATCAATTTATTAATGAATAATCAAACAAGTTTATTAAGTCTGTGGACTGAAACCTAATCGATGAATTTTGATCTCTTGGCCAAAACAGACAGTCAGTTGTTTGGTTTGTGCTTAATGCGGAGGCATGTTCAATTGAACACCTTCCCAAAAATTAGATTGGTGTTCGAAACTTGAGAACAGATTTGGTTTAAAAAACCCGATTGCTGTGTTTGCAGACGAAGCGGGAGGGTTGAGTGAGAAGAAATCCCTTGTTCAGTTTCATAAAACAACGTCTCAAGTACTCCACTAGCCTGTTTTCTGTGCAAATTCTTGTCTATTATATGTTAAATTATATATTAATCTACGAACACTTTTATGGTGATTACAATGCAGATTACTGTGGCAGGAAGCAAAAATTGTGAATTACCTCGAAATCGAACGCGACTCGAGAACTCGAAACAATTTTAGTGAAACTGGTACCTGGTCAGAGTCTTGTTCTTCAAGGAAAATGATGGCCCAGAAAAGCTGTGGATCGAGACAGAGATTATGTACCTAGGAGTTGATAGTTATTGAACGTGAGGTATCCTCTATGTACAATGATGTTTAAACCCCTTTAGCTTTTCCCAAAATTGTTGGAAAAGGAATGTTCAATTAAAATAGACGCCGGTCTTTAAACATTTATTTCAAAAAACTTTATTTTTGATATCAAGAATCAACCAAACTGTATTTGTGCACAATTTTTTTACAGCCACCTCATTCCAGTCGGCTCACAGGTTAGGGGTAGTGTCGGCGATTTTTACACAATTGATAGTATATTATTATACGACATTTAGACCGAGGTACATTTTTGGATTTGTATGAATAGCTGCTAAAGCTTCAAAAATACGTTAAGTGCACACGTTTTATTCTTGCCAAAACAACCTCAATATTTGGCCGCCTATTGAGAGCAGCCAAAAACTGAAAGATTTCTTGCCTTGATTCAAAATTCCGCTGATATATTAATGTAAGATCGCCAAAATGTGTAAGGAAAATTCCATGATCACACAGACCTGAATTTTGTAGGGTCAAATTTACACAAAGCGATACCACCACCTAAACTGTGGCTTTATTTTGTGGAGTTTGTTACATCATCTGCTGTATTTTCAGCTGGTCAATGGATCTGTGATCCGAATCAGGGTCGCTGTCTTTCCTGTTCCGGAAATCCGAGGGCCTGTCAGGAGGCCTCCTTTGATCTGATCTATTCCCAGTTTCAGCAGTGCTCCGACGTCTGTGCCCGTAAAGGGGTTCCATCTCAGTCAGGGAGCGTGGGCCCTCGAATCAGTTCCAGTCAGAGCTCACCACTACAAGTCCACCCTCTACCCGTTCAGCGATCCGGTAATTTCCCCCAATAATATTGGTAGTATAATAATAATAATAATAATAATAATAATAATAATAATAATAATAATAATAATAATAATAATAATAATAATAATAATAATAATAATAATAATAATAATAATAATAATAATAATAATAATAATTATAATAATAATAATAATAATAATAATAATAATAATAATAATAATAATAATAATAATAATAATAATAATAATAATAATAATAATAATAATAATAATAATAATAATAATAATAATAATAATAATAATAATAATAATAATAATAATAATAATAATAAAAATAATAATAATAATAATAATAATAATAATAATAATAATAATAATAATTAATAATAATAATAATAATAATAATAATAATAATAATAATAATAATAATAATAATAATAATAATAATAATATGATTATGTTAATATTTTGCTGCTTTATTCGACGACTACTTTTTGTTAAGTAATGCAGCAGCAGCAGCTTTGTACAAAATTGCATATCTTTTAGCAAATTTTATTAATTCATTAAAAATTCTTAAAAACCTCTAAAAGTCGCTTAAAATAGTACTTTTTACTAGTTCGTTCATTTTCGCAGACCCCTTAAAATTTTTGAACTTTCTTCAGGATACCTTCGTCCAAGGGCCTTTCCAAGAAGGGGTAGAGTAGAGTCGAGTAAAGTCAAAAATAACTGTTTTGTCCACACAAGCTTGAGTTTGCCTGTTTTAACACTTTCATGAAAAGGATCGACTTAATTTTGCTCTATATATGCTTTCTTCAACTGTAGGATGAGAACTCTAAGCATCAGAATGAATGCATCTAGTCTACATATAACCCTTTTTGTCGTGATTCTGTAATATTATTGGTCTGATTCTATTTTAGAGGTTCCGTTAAGATCATCCAACATTGAAGTAGCCAGAAACGGCCAACCTACAAACTTCGGTTCTGGTTCTGGACGTAATCCTCCTCCCCAATCGACATCCTCAGGGTTGCCTGGCAGGGTGCCAAGTCGGAGTCCCTCTCAGCGATTAGTCATCTCAAATGAGGGAGGCGGGGCCAGAGGCGGCGAAGGAAGCGGACCCGGAGGAGTGGGCGGATCTGCGGTCGCTGGATCCGGGATCGGGAGTTCTGGGACGGTGCTAATCGGGTCAGAGGGCGGATCCATCCGAGGTGAGGGGGGCGGGGCGACCGGGGGTCTGGGTCAGGACGGAGGGGAGGGGGGCATGGCCGTTGGGGGTGCCTCGGTGGGTCATGTGGGAACGGTGATCGCGAAAGGTCGACTGGATGTGAGTGGAACGGGAGGTGATGCTCAGGGAGGTGCCGGGAGGTCCGGAGGCGCCGGAGGGTCTGCCCGGGGTGGTTCCGGGACCGGGGTTCTGGGAACGGTCGTCTCCTTTGAGATGAAGGATAGTCCCAATCTGAGTATTCGGGGTGAGGGTGGGGCAGGAAGGGGTGGAGCTGCGGAGACTGGGGGCAGAGGTGGTGCCGGGGTGGGCGGAAGCGGACAAGGCGTCGTCGGAAGTGTTCTTGTGGTTCGGGAGAAATAAGATTAAATTTGTCTACTAATTGTTTGTAATGATAGCTGTCATTGCTGTATAACTACCTGTATTCTGCTCATTGGTCAAAAATTTGTATACTTGTAATTTGTTGGAAAAGTATCGGCTTTAAGCTAGATAAGGAGATAGGCTTATAGTCAACGATTATCGACATACTTCATAATAGCAAGAGTACCTACATAATACATAAGAGTATGACAAGCGTCATACGCTATGTATTATGAGCTCGCTACATCCTCGCTCACTATCGGCTGACCATCTCATAAATCAGACCCCCCTTGACCCCGCCCCTATACATGTACGGGGTCCAAACTGGGGTTCGGGGTCTATGTTAGTATACTTTGCATGTTAAACTTGACGGGGCCGAATTTGTGTATGGGGTCTAAGCTTGTATGATTTACACATCTATGTACAAAATATACAAACACGAGCCCCGTCCCCCGTTTAGACCCCGTACATGTATAGGGGCGGGATGAGGGGTGTCTGATTTAGGGGGGGGTCAGCCGATAGCGGCATCGGATGTAGTGAACTCATAATACATAGCGTATGACGCTTGTCATACTCTTATGTATTATGTACTCTTGATAATAATTTCCAGAGTACAAGTATGTAAGACCAACAAATTTCTTATTTAAAAGTCTGGGCATGCGCATTACTCGAGCCACAGTTAATGGGGGACGGCTCCGAATTTAACAAAGTAAAGTCCG
>JASAND010026404.1:0-42564 GCA_030248195.1 Trissonchulus latispiculum | reverse complement strand
AAGAGGTCGAGTGGGGGAACACAAAAAAATGGGGGGAGCCCCCCCCCCCAGTAAAAGACCCCAGAACAGTAAAGTGTAAGCTCAATACCAACACAATCAATATCCAACAAAAAAAATCAAGAATTATTTGCTGTGTAAGGCACTCACAAACTATGGATTAAGCAAGTCGTAAGCAAATTACGACAAGATCAAAATAAGGAATACGTGCGTATACTTATATAAATACAATAAAGCCAGAGCAGATTTTGTATATCCTGCTGGAAGACAAGAACGTAAACAAGCATTATAGATAACAGATAAACTTACAGAAGAAACATACTATTACAATTAAATTTGATAATTTCTAAAATTTGTTCGAAAGATACTACATACTGGCCTAGTCAATTTGGCGACCGGTTGGCTTCTAAATTTTGTTTCGAATTGCAGTGTTATGCTATTTTTGTGATATCACGATTTTGTTAACAATCGTCAATTGTAGCTGATTTTAGAGCGCGTTACTTTGTTTTATCAGTAAACACTTAAGAAACACACAAATTTCGAATATGAACCTCTTACTGAGCAATTCAAACGCCGGTTAGACTTATTCGATAAGGTCTGGAAATCGAAACCTCTTGCGATAGAATTCAGAAAACTTTCTCGAAGAAAAACGACACGGGATAAAAATTTCGCACGACGAGCAACATACACGAAGAACGAAGACTGCATATATAAATACTATCATATCACATAACATACATATGACTTTTCTGTCAATAAACAAATCCACAACAATACAGAAGACAACACAAAATTGACGTAGAATTGGCAAAAGCAACCAAGAAATTCACACAATTATATACAACAGAGTTCGCAATAGAAATGAAGTAGCATGGCATTATGTAACTATAGAGTGCATACATTGAGCAGCAAAACTACGACTGACTTGCAACATTATATGTATACATTGTACATATAGTCCCTGTACGATCACGTGACCTGTATGAAAACTAAAAGCATTAATATGAGCAAAGAAACAACTGAACAAAATATGCATTGCACAAATTCAGTAGTTAAAATGGCAAAACCAAAACAGTTCTGACGAAAACACAAACATACCATATCAATCTCGCTCAGCCCCCTCCCTGTGATTGCAAGACGATCAAGTTTAGCAAAACAGAAACATTCCTCAACATTTGGATGTGATCGGACACACATGCAAAAATAATTACAAGTTTTGATGAATTAGTAAATTGGCGAATTCTGAGCGCGACAATGGGAAGGTAAATACTGGAAAGATTCTGTAGTTTCGGAAAAACTCAACTACCAGCCCTCGTCTCCAGCTCAACCAAAAAGCTCAAATCGCCTTGGCATCATAATATATAAAATCAGAAGCTAATTCTCCCTAGCCAGCTTGACAGTGCTGTGCGCACAGTTTGAAGTGATATTTTCCTCTCCTGTTTTCAGAGGTAGAGGGAGGCCAATCCCAAAACACAGCAATAATCTTCGCCAAGTCGAGCAGAAATTCCCTCACCTTTTAAACTTTGACTCAAATAGATATCTGTGAACCTGTGGATATGAAGTGGTAAATACACTGACTGACACTATAGCTCTGCAACAGTTATATACGTACAAATATAATACAGTAATAAACAAATACAAAGTGAAAGTTAACAGAGCATACCATGAAACTGTTACAAATGTCAAGACAACTTGCTATATTATCAAAAAACACATGCAAAATTCCATATTATGAATAGCTGAACATAGCACTTATGTAGTAAGATAAACATAAAGCAACAAAAACAAACAGAAAATAGAAAACACTGGGAAAACCAAGTCACGAAAGTGAAAATTAGAAAGTGAAAGCTGATATGTCAGATTCAGTATCATTATAGAAGTTCGTTCTATTATAGCAGTCCTGCCTTCCAAAAAACCCGCCAATCAGTACAGCCCCAACCAGCGGTCAGTTTCAAACCAAATGTGTCGGCTTCGGCGGCAGGGAAGGTCGTCGTGAACTGCCGCCCGAACGGCCACCATTTGGAAGATCTCCGTTCATATCCAGCAAACAGGCATTCAGTGGGGTCTCCGGAGATCCGTCTCCAGCCGGCCCAGTTCCATCAAAACCACCCGGAGAATCCGAAATCCCACCCTTACGAGAACGAGGCTCCCCTCCTCCGGCAGCCGGAGAAATCGGGTAGATGGGATAGGAGGAGAGAGGGCTGGCCGATCTAGGTGGGGCAGAAGGTGGAAGTTTGGTGCTGAATGGAGGCGGGGATCCGGCCGGTTCCCCGCGGCCATTACCGAAATCAGGATCCTTTTCCGAGGCAGTAGTGGACAGGGTCCGTGGTGCTCGGCGGGACTGCTGAGCCAGGACACGATCGAAGAAATTTTGAAACAGGGTCCCCGTCAATTCTGAGGCAATCAAGGAACCACAGTGACCGGCAATGAATCGTAAGAGCAGCACACCGTCCGCACGAAGGGCATTGTTGACAAATCTTCGAAAATAGCCTTCATACTGCTCTGCCTCGTAGTCACCCGCAGGGTGTAGATATTTCCGGAGCAGCTAAAATAAAAATAAAATTAGAAATGATTTTTCCGTCTGAACATTCATTAACTGACACTGAAAGAAAAGAAGGCACGTAGGCATTAACCGTTACTACAGCGAACCTTGTTAAGACTTCATCAGCGGCAGAATAGTTGTGCTTTATTCTTCTCCTAGAGTACTACTTTGCTTCCGTCGCCCTAAACCAGTATTTCGGCTCCTTCTATGCATAGTATTAAATATTACACGACAGCTGGGACAATCACAAAGTCAGTGTGTGAATATGGTAAGGTAAGGTAAAGTGACCCCTGGGGCCAATGTTATCAAGCATCTCAACCCGGGTTGAAACCTTAACCCGGGTTGAGATTAGGGTTGAAAACTTCAACCCAATGTTATCAAAATAGGGTTGAATAAACCCGGGTTGAAATAGCAGTGTTGGGATTGAAATTGGGGTTGAGTTTCAACCCAATGTTATCATTAAATTTGGGTTGAAACTTTGGGTTGGCTTTCGAGTTGAAATGTCAAAATCTCAACCCTCCTCAGCTAGGTGGGTTGAGAGTTCAACCCGGGTTGAGATGACGGGGAGTCATTCTTCTTTCTAGGTTTACCAATTTGCATAGCTGAGGAACGGCACTAGGAACAGTTTAGAAAACTATAAAACTTTTAATAATTTCATAATCCATGGCATGAAGAAATTGAAACAAAAACTGTAGAAATAAAAGGAAGAGCCGATCAGAATGAAGTGAAGTGTTGATCCAGTGTTTTCCACAAATTTTTTCCTTGATTTTTGTGGTCACAGTGAATGTTTTATTTGCTACTATATCTTCACATGATAAACGAATTATCTGTCCTAAGTACATAACTTGTTGCGTTTATAGCAATTTTTCCATTATACTGCTTCAAATAAATCGGCAGTTGGAGTAGCAGCATTCTTCATGTTACGGCTCTTTTGCGGGTTGAAAACTGGGTTCAAATCGGGGTTGAAACAGCTCAACCCGGGTTACGCTAACCCAACCCAAAAATGTTCCAACCCCAAAATTTTAGGGTTGAACCCAAAAATCGGTTGAACACGGGTTGAACTCAACCCGATTTTGATAACATTGGCCTCAGGAGAGAACGCCAACCTACAGAAGGTTATAGGGTGCCGGTGCTTATCTCCGGATTCACAGCCCGGAGCCAGGAGCGACAACTCTAATATTGACTACATCTGTGGAAGGGGGGCCAGCCCTTCATCAGGCATTAAGCCAGAACACAGACTCCTGTTACCTTCCCACCGCCGTGGTACTCATTTACCGACAAGTTAAGGATGGACAGCTGGATTGGCTGGAGCCCACGGCGAACCGATATGTGCTTAGTCCCTTGCTCAAGGGGATTTGCAAAAGCCTTGTGGCAGCGGGGTTCGAACCTAGGACCGTCAGATCTTTAGTCGAACACCTTACCACTCGGCCACTGCGGCACCACACGGCCATTGCGGCCAGTGTGAATATATACTGGTTATCTATCATAGTTAAAAACCATTGGGCGATACTAAGGCAGATGCACACCTGAACTGAACAAAACTTATCCGATTTAGTTCAAATTTGGTATGGATGCATTTGGATACATTTCTGATCGATATACAGCAAAATTTTGAAATTCAAAAATTTTAATTTTTTGAGTTTTACAAGGGGGCGGGGAACCAGAAAAATTTTGCCTCCAACTTTGCTAAAACGTTGCATACAGGGGTTTTCTGTGTCTTTTCTGTTTTCTGAACACGAATCTGGATACAGTTTTTCAATCGGCAACTTTAGCTTATATCTAGCCAAAAGCTGGATTGAAAACTGTTTTGAAAAACCTCCCTTGAAAAACTTTAAAATTTTCAAATTATGCTGCAGATCGATCAGAAATATACTAAAATGCATCCACACCAAAGTTTGAACTACATCGGTTAAATTTAGCAAAAGTTACACACAGGTGTGAGTCAGCATTAGTCTGCATCGAATGTTACCTTGAGACGCTGTCCAGAGCATAGAATCAGGGGTGCCCAATAAACAATGTTGACCACAGTAACAATGGCTAGAAGCCAAAGCCACCACCATACGAACAGGTAGATCTTCTCAATGAACATATTAATCATCAGAAGGCATTGCACAGTGTGCTCTTCAATCTTGTTATTTATTTTCAAAGTCTAAAATATGAAAACCAACAACCATCAATAGAATTCAATTGGAGAAATTCAAGTAATTCAAGAAATCCATTCATCTCACAGGAGGAATAAATCTGACGATTGGTAGCTATGCTTTTACCGCGAAAAGAACTGCGAAATGCCGCACTTTTCATCGGAGCTCTGCGTAAAGTTCGGCAAAATATTTTGGCCTTGAGTACAGATTCAGTTATCTCAAATGATAATTACATGTGTTTCACGTTGTTTTTGCAGAAAATCTAAAAAATGTGCGCGCTTTTGGCACGTATTTCTGTAAACGTAGTCACCTTTCAGTCTTGTCCGAGTTAGAATACTACTGAAAGCTTAAACAATGAAATTCTAGCATTTCTTAATGTCTAACTTAACTAATTTCTTAAAATATCTAAAGAAGTATGTAAACGCGAACGCACTTTAGTAACCATACGCACTAAAGTGTTCTGTGTAGTTGTATAAAAATTCGTTGTACACAGTTGTGGATATATACTACACACTTATTATATTAGGACACACACACACACACACACACACACACACACACACACACACACACACACACACACACACACACACACACACACACACACACACACACACACACACACACACACACACACACACACACACACACACACACACACACACACACACACACACACACACACACACACACACACACACACACACACACACACACACACACACACACACACACACACACACACACACACACACACACACACACACACACACACACACACACACACACACACACACACACACACACACACACACACACACACACACACACACACACACACACACACACACACACACACACACACACACACACACACACACACACACACACACACACACACACACACACACACACACACACACACACACACACACACACACACACACACACACACACACACACACACACACACACACACACACACACACACACACACACACACACACACACACACAGTTATATAAGACAAGAAATTGCAAAAGATAATAAATTAAGATCTTTGCTTGAATCGCTCGGAAAAATAGAATTTCTCGCTTGAATTTTCTGGAAACCTTTGGCTTTTGCTGGGTGCTGTCACCCCCATACCCCCAATTTTTAAATTCATGTTCTTTGACATTTGTTGTGCTGAAATACGATTTCTCTGTTCTTTCCATTTTTACTATTTTTCCCGAAGTATTTATAATCTGTTTTTGTTTTAAAAATTTTGTAAATGTTGTCAAACCATAATTTTAAACAATTTTTCTCCTTTGGTAGTTTGCTTATATTCCAGGTTTTTACTGGCTGCCGGAATGAAAATGTTGAGTGTTTCCATTAAGGATTTTCCTCCGATTTACAAAATTTTCTCAGCTTTCCAGACTCCCCGTGTATCCACTTTTAAATTTTTATTCTAGTAAAAAACATACGCACACCTGCTTCGACTTGCAATAAATACGAACTTGCAAGAAGGTTAATACTATTCGTTAAATGTTAAAAATGCGTTAAAATACAAACTAATCAATAAAAATATCAGTTATACATCCTTGATAAAATAAAAAATATAAATTTAGCAATTTTTTGCGAAATTCGCAAAAAACTTTGGAGGGCGGAGTAAAAGTTCGAAAAAAGTTTCGACGAAAAAACACGATTGGTAGTCCTGCCTAGTACAATTACAAGATAGAAATGAGATTAAAATAGGAAAAGAAGCTTGCAATGTCTACTTAAAAACTGAACACTTGTTGCAAATCAGATACCGTATTATGCCAAACAGTGGCCCAACCAATAAAACGCCTATGGGCGTCTTTTTCTGGGAGGAGGGTGAGCGTTTTTTTGAATTTCTAGATGCTCTCCAACATTGCTTTTGCAATCTCAAATTTGTGAAGAAAGCAGTGGGTTAACTTAGGTACCGTTTTGCTTCAGAATCGATAGTATGTTCGTTGAACAAAAGTTGTGGAAATCAGAAACTGATCAGACAGGCTGCTGTCTACAGAAATTTACTCAATTTATTGAAACTTGACATCATAGCAAATGACAAGTTGGCTTCCAAAAAATCGACGATGGGTGTTTTTGCGAGGGGGGGGGAGAGGATGGGAGCTTTCTTGGATTACAAAATACAAAAATAAAATCCAAAATTACCGATTATGTGAAATCGCCCACTGGCCACTGCTTGGCATAATACGGTACGTAATCAAATAATCTTTGAATTAGACTTGAACAGATTCTTCCAGTAAACTAATGCTGTTCAACGCTAGACAATTTCCAGAAGCACATGTATACATTAAAGGGATGGCAGGTACTATTCTACGGACAATTTATACGTAAGTACGTGGGTAACCCGGTAGATATGTACCTCAAAATTGCAATAGGCAACTCTTGGAAAATGCCCGCTATCCTTCCATGAACGACCGGCAATTAGATCTCGCAACACGTCCAAACCCCAGAGTTTGTAGTCCGGATCAAGAAACCATTCTAGGAGAAAGAATTGGAGCAGAACGTTCCCAAGAAAAGCCATCTTCACAAGCAGATAAGTGAAACCCAAATAATGATGGCAGCAGTCAAACCAGCCAAGATGAGCACAGCAGCCACGATTCAAATCTCGCTGAAATACGTACAGTTAAAACAACACAGTATATAATACAATATACGTCACGACGATTGGTAGGTTTAGAAAGAACCCTACCACCTGTTTTTGATTTTGTATCAATATTTAACATTAGCAAATGCAGACAAAGACCCCCCCCGCTAACTCCAATAACCGAAGAATGGTAGCAGGTCCAAGGTAGGGGCCACCCCAAACATTTGCACCCGTTGGGCACTAAGGCAGGGTAAGTGAGCAGCAAGTGCTCCATGTTTTCGTAATCTTACTTACATCCTGGACACAGTAGAATTTTCTCCATAGGAGGCCAACAGGTAGCAGTGGCCGGCCACCACAACGTAGTTGGGCAGACGTCTCCAGGTTCTCGAGAGCTGGGATTCTTCATCTTCCAGTGGGTGTTTTAGTGATGGATTAACCAAATGCAATAATCTTCTGGACTTTTCAACTTCCAAGCATGCAGGGTATTTTTAGAGACTTTTTGCGGGGGACGGGCTCCAGAAAGAAAGAAATTTTCGACGGGGAAAAGGATTTTGCCCATTTTTGCATTTGAAACGCAAAATGTTCACAAAATGCCCGGATTTGGAGTAAGCACTTTTTCCGAAAAATCTCCTAGCTTTAGCAAAAATTCCAAGAATCCGAGGGATTTCGATTGGGGAGGTATATTAATCGGATGTCCTCACCTTCACGCCTCCTGTAAAAATGCCCTTTCTAGACAAAACTTCAGTAGTTAAGGCTTATTCTCGTGAGGGGGGGATGGAGGTCCCCCATAAACATCCTCCCCCCTCCCCCCAAAAAAACCGTCCCGCCACCAAAGGGTGACCCCTTTGCTACCAATTTTGCCCTGGAATATTCGTTCAGTAGGCTAAAATTTCAAAAATTTTCCGGCTTTGCCGGAGATCTTTACTCATCTTTTGCCTTTTAATTAACAAACCTGCCTATTTTTGCAATAGATTACTTTTATTAACTGAATTAATTTAACTAACTTTAAATAGCGCTATCGTTAGCATATCTTTAGAAAAAGTTTCGCCCCCCAAATCTCTTGCCCCCTTGGACTTTTGGGGGAGGACAAGAAGTCCCCCCCCTCAATAAAAAAATCCCAAAAATAAGCCTAGAGTTTTTCCCAGTCAGACAATCTTTCTTACTGCAGCACACTACGTACCTGAAGTCCTAGAGTGCCCTCAATGTAGCTGGCCAAGGTCTGGACAACCACTTTGCTCTGGTCCGAATCTACTTTGGTTGCTTCGATTTGCTCACTGGACTCAGACGCCTTTGTCAGAATACGCTCCAGATTAATACCTGAACACAAACGTTATGATCAACTGAATATTACTGATGGCGTAAACTGACCTATTTTACCACGGAAAGGAGGGCTATCGACGAGTTCCTCTGTGCAAACCTCGAATACACACTGACCACCTCATATCCCAAAAACAAAACATGCCGAAATGCCTTCCTCGAAATTTTCATCAATGGAATGACAGAATCAAATGAGGAATTAAAACGAAAGCTATAAACTTCAGCTGCTAGTTCCGGTTTGTGTATTTTTGGCCTTATAAGCACATCACTGGCGGATCCAGGATTATTCAACTCCGACCGTGGACCCTGAGAAAAATTTGGTCTGGCGTTATCCCACCACGCGAAAGCAACTGGGGTGTGGCACCAAGGGAAATATATATAACTAAATTTAGTAATTTAACGTTTTGCAGTTTAACATCTATGAAGCAGAAGGACATATATACGTATGTACAGCACCATACGAATGCTAATAACACAAAAAATTGAAAACATATTCAACCTAAAAACGACATCCAGTCTAATACTTAATTAGTATATAAACTTTCCTCCCCAATAAGGCTTTCTTTTTATGCTCCCATTTAGGGTTTTCGCCAAAACTGCCTAATGTTATTTTTACAATTCATTTATTCCAGTTGATAATTTTTTTCTTTCTAACTTTGTTGGAAGTAATTGCTTTTGACACTTGTTGGGATTAAGTTTTGTATCCCATCAACGCAGGATTTTTAATCACTATTTGTATCTGAGCAGCGCGAGTGTGCTTTGAAGCCCGCTTGTATATACGCGGGGGCCCCGCGGGCGACCCCGCCCGCGGGCTGGGGCCCGCGCGGCCGGGGGCCGCGACTTGCATTTTTCACTTTTTCACGTTTCCCCTCCCGCAGTTTTATTTTTGGCGCTTTTTTTTGCAGGTCCATGCCTCCACACTAAAAGACAGAAACATTTATTTTAGAAATTGATGTCATAGTTGTAAGTTGTTAGCATGTGCGCAATACGCCACAGCGGAGATGGGCGCGTGGGCGCCCCCCCTAGAGTTTAGTTTTAATTCTTTTTGTTCTGAACCTTTTGTTCCTCTCGCCTCCCACATTATCTATATATGTCTACGTCATCTGCATCTCCCTCATCTCGGGCTGGTTGTGTGCGAGCGTGGTTTGATAAATAATAGAGTTTTTTCTGTATATATTTTATTTACGTTCGCGCCCCCGCGCGCGGGCTGGCGCGCTCGCGGTGCGCGCGCCAATGTTTTTTTCCGGGGCATCGGGGGGGCGGGGGTCGGGGGCCCCTTATCTACGCCAATGTACGTATTATATATATATATTCAACCCCAAAACGATATCCAGTCTAATGTACTTAACACCAAACTATACCTGACTGCCAACAGAAAGTTTTCCAAATAAAATGCGGTAGGTAGAAGCACAAAGCCTGGAGTATGAGGAATATGGGCACCCACTGATAGTAGCCCACCTGGGCGACCAGTGCAGGACCTGGGAAGTTTTTGCCGTCATCATTATCAGGACCAATCTCTTTGGCAGACAAATGCTCAAACGGTGTGTAGAAAGTCTCATGAATGAAACAATAATCTTCAGCGTACTCCTCCCAGCTCCGAGAATAATCCTGCGGGACCCAGCATTGAATTGGTTTGCCAAGCAGTTGCTTAGCCCCAACCTAAACTAACACAATCAGCATCAGAAAACAAAAAGGAAAATATATATATATATATGAATAAAATTTTAGTTTTATATAATATATATGCGTATATAGTCACATAGTGTATAGTCAAGCGGGGAAAACATTTTAATATGCGGGAAAAAACCCACCTCCAGTGTGGGCTTACCGGTATGAGCTATATAGGATTTAAACAGCCTATCTTGAAGAGCGTCCAAAATAACCCTAGAGGCTGTATTGTTGTTGCTCCCGTTGCTTCCCTGCAAATTTTTTGGGACTTTGAAATTTTCGAAAAGTTTGGTCCGTCCAAGTGGCGAAATTTGGCAAACTTTGGCTGGCCACCCTGAACAACTGGAAAGACCTAGACCAAAGCGGATTGTATGTATGTGTAGGGCATCTGTTGCGCTTCATGATGATATATACAAGACTGCTCTAACCCCTCCGGCGAGACCTGGGGGGTGACCTAGAGTTGGCGGGAAAAAACCCATCGGCGGGAAAAAACCCACTTTTTAAAATTGAATATTTTTCTAACCGTTAGCAGGAAAGGTCAAACTAATACATACATTTAATAGAGCCTATAAATTAAATTGGTATAGGTTTTACCTAGGTTGTTCTGTTATGGGTGGTCCAGGTGGTCTAAATCGGACATGGTGCCATTTGAAACCAAAATTTCAATTTTGGCCAAAAATGCCTATTTTTGCCTTAAAATGGGTCTAGTTTGGCTCTAAATACAGGAAAAACACGTTTTCTACACGATAGAATGCTTAAACTGCCAAAAATAAACGTTTTTAAAAAATTTCCAAAATTAGCCTATGTTTATGTGTTAAACATACTAAATTTTCAAAATTCAATTTTTTCTGAAATTTTTCAAAAATGTTGGTATATATATATTTTTTTCGAATTTCGATGTAGACCTACTAAAAACAACCCGCTCTTTCGAATGGCACCGTCAAAATCGTTCTGGCACGCTTCCAGCAAAAAGTCCGGGTGGGTTTTTTCCCCGCCGATGGGTTTTTTCCCGCATTGGGTTTTTTCCCGACACGGAAAACTTTAATTTCTCCATAACGGCAGGGTCTAGAGAGACAAACTATACCTCATTCGAAAGCTTAGGGCAAACCCTAATTAAATATAGTATCAAAGTCGTGCTAGCCCAAACCAGTCGAAAGTTCTGGTCCAAGAAGAAAAGTGGGGTTTTCCCGCTTGACTATACATTTACATGAGCTTACGAAACTAACAAAATTAGCATAAAATAGCAGACATTTTCTGATATGCTGACATCTAACAGGATGAATATAGACCAAAATTCTTTGAACATAGATTTCTCAAAACTGAAGAATCGGCCAAGTGTTCTCTTTGCGCCAGGATATAAAGGACACATGGGCCGAGGGACGATTTTTTGGATTTGGCTCTGCAGGTCTTAACGGCCGAGAAAATCGGCCAAATACACGGTAACACGAAATTTCGCGCTGAGTTTTCTACCTACTCGTTATGTTTTAGCCCAAACAAAGAAAAACCACCCTCCACAGATGTGCAAATTTAAATTCTGCCAAAAAATCTCCGGGATCCGTCGAGTAGTTTTTGAGAAATCGATGGTCGAAACAAAATAATCGCAGTTTTGCCAAAATGGTTTTTCGGCCAAATCTTTAGCTTAAAGCAACGAATCCCAGCTGATAGGCGTTGATGGGGCGCGTATCGATTAAGTATAAACAAACGAAACTTGTCCGTACGATTTGGCAGTAATTTTGAAGAAACTGATTTTTTGACCCTCAAAACTGTTTTCTGCTTATATTGACTTAACTTATTGACCACTGGAGATAGTGCAAAGATTGTAAAAGTAAAAATGTTCATTTTTGGGTCCTCTTTCTAGCCATGATTTATTCATCAATTGTAAGATTTTATATGGAGGCGCACGTAAGTAATTGTCTGTACAATTCTGTGTTGTCCTATTCAGTAAACATTTTTATGATCTTGTATATATATATATGGAATTTCTTTGCGACTTACTGAATAAACTGTTTGTTTGTTTGTTATAACAACCAATCCCGTGTCTGGTCTACCTATTGGACGCCTAAGGCCAAAAAATCCGGGACTGGCCCCAGAATGTTAAAGAGCACGGAAACAGGTTATTTCGTAAGTTTTAGCCATTTATATACGTCAAGGATTAAAGCCGTATGAGTCAAAAATAGCCGAAAGGAAACCAGCACCTTAAGCACTCACATAATAGGGGTCACGCACGAATCTAGGTCTATCCAACAGTTCAGGGTGGCAAGGCAGCCTATATAATTTCGGCACTTGATATGACCCCAACATCCAAAAAATTCCAAGGATGCAGCGGGGGTCCCGATAATGCATATCCTAGGCTAGGCCAGTTTTAAACGCTCTCCAAGACAGGCTACTAAATCCTACAAAACTCGTATAACTTGCTGACACTGAGGGTGGGTTATTTTTCCCGTGTTCGCTGTTGGGACGTTTTTTCCCACTTGACTCTACAGCTTACCATCATAGCGAAAAAGATCAATAGGGTAGAGGTTATGAAATAGTTCAAACGATCAACAAAGTCATCAAATAAATGTTCTTTAGGCCGAACAACTCTAATTAATCTATCGAGATAAGGCACAGAGAGGATCATCGCAGTTGGTTAATCTAAAACTAAAAAATATACGATTGTTTTACAAAGGCTACAGTAGTGTTCTGGGGTTTTTCTAGGCCAAAAATGGAGGTGAAGGGGATGAAGGGGAGAATAAAATGGGCTAAAATGCTAGAATACGGTATTTTAGATAGAGATTTTTTAAAAATGAGCCAAAACTAGGCACGTAGAAAAGCAAAATGTTCTTAAAATGCCAGGATTAAGCTAAAAATTGCCATTTTTACGAAAAAATTCCAGGCGAAGCCAGAAACTTTTTGAAAATTTGCCTATTTTTGGCAAAACTACTAAAATAGCATTTATTTGATGAAATCCTTAACAGCAATTTGATGAAATCCTTATAACAGCAAACCAAAATTGAACTTGAATGTGCATTTGTAAGCGCAAATAAAGAATGTAACTAGCTGGTGGCTGGCGAAGCCCAGAAATACAAATGAAAATGCATAAATTCGCGCCGAAGGTGCGACAAGTTTTTTAAAATTAGTACGTAGTTTTACTTAAAAACCAATAGAATTTAACTGGGTTTTCGCCGAAAAATTTAGACCATGAAGCTATGGCCTAGAAAACCTTGCTACCTACCCGACCGGACCCTCCAAACAGAAAAGTGGAGCCAGCCCAGCTAGATGGGTAGGTCAGACGGCAAAGCGGACACAGGCGAGTTCTGTACACCTTGGCGGTTCTACTAGACCTGGTCTGTGGTTTTCGGAGGTAACACACTTCGTAAAATAAACAAATCTAGACGTTTTATATAACAGTTTTGGTTGAACACTCCACACTCCAGCATGGAACTATTAACAGGGGGGGGGGGGCAAAATTTATTTTTTGCTCAACAATTGTATGAACACTGCGTACAAAACTCCTATAAGGTTCTTAGCTTAAATCTATTGCAGCCGAAGGCGGTACGCTAAAACCCAAAAGGGGGATCTGGGGGGCGGGGCCCCCCAGAAGCTGAAATTTTCAATTTTGCCATTAAACCGCTAATGAAACATTGAATTCTTTGCATGCATTCTATATTCTCAATTCCCAAACCAAATTTTGTAGTTTATTTTGCTATAATATATATTTTTTCCACTTTTGTTCTGTCTCGTACAAAAACTCAGCCTGGATGCTCCCATTATGAACAGGGTATTCCAAGCAGCACATATCCACTATCCACCATTTAAGAAAATCATGTTTGCAATAATGCAGTTTATGAAACTACAAAGCTGGCAAAGCAAAGTAAAGTAAATCAAACTAAAGTCTGACCAAAAATTCTTGGAACCGAAATGTGAGCGGCTGTCCTGAGTTATCATTTGAAGGTAGCCTATATAATGTAAATATATATTTTTCCCATCCTCAGGAAACCGAGATTTCGAAAATCCGAAAAAAAAATTCGAAATTCCGCATTTCATTCACGGAAAATTTAAAATTTTTGTTTTTCGCCGAATTTTTATCGAAATCAAAATTTGGTTCTGACAGTCGAATAGAGCTGATCCCGCTACACATTTTTGCTCTTAGAAGCTTTTAACGAAAATGCACCCAATTTCCGGAATTCCGGGTTTTCAAAATTACCGGATTTTGAAAATTTCCTCCAATACCCACAAGATGGGTATCATTCGAAAGCTCTTATCGGGCTGAACAACTTGTAAAATTTAGACTAGTAAAATAAAAGTTTGGGAGCGGGCCGGGCCGGGCCGAGTGCAAAAGCGGGCCGGGCTTTGGGCCGGGCAGACCAAGAATTACTATATACATTTCTTCTATATTTATTGCCGTTTAATAATATATATTTGCTAAAAGTTCTCCAACCGCATGCAGAAATATTTGAAGTCTTTTATCATTTTAAATGACGAATTAATCTTTTACATTTTTCAGAAACTATATATGTATATAATAAATGTTGACTGCTTTCATGGTTTTGTTGAAAATGTTGCGAAGTTCTAAGTTTCTATATAGGTTAGTACTTCTTTTACGCATTTATATATGCAATAAATTGGGGCCAATAATTATTTAATTTTGAACGAAAATTCTTGGACTTGGCTTGTCTTCAAATTCGTTCGTCAAGTAGGGGGTTCACTTCGTTTGCTAAGCGTTTTAAATTTCTCATAACTTGAAGGCAAGGTGTTGCGGAGAAAGGACGGGTGGGTAAAAAATAATATAATACAGAAAGTTGACGAAAAATGTCAGTGTTAAACTGTTTTTGCATACCAAAAGGTTGACTATATATAGTTTTAAACTTACGGGCCGGGCCGAGGTAGAAATTTTTTGGGTCGGGCCGGGCCGACCCAAAATTTTCACGGACCGAGCCGGGCCGGCCCTGAAAATATCGGCCCGTGAAGGTCTCTAATACGTACATTGCATTAAGCATACAATTTATGTTTATTTCAACAGTATATATGCGATGCAAAAATAGGTATGGTATAAGCTACACAAGTCGTAAAATTTGATTTGATACAAGAATTGCTTTCTAACTCCAAATAATGAACGATTAATAAAGGTTCAAAGTTGATGACACCAAAAGGAATCACCATCTTAGAGTAATTCTGAAGAGACATTGTAAAACAAAGCATTTTAAATATTCGGCAAGAAGCCGTTGCCGATTATGAATAATCGGCAAAAATCTTGCCGATAATGAATAATCGGCAAACAATTTTGCCGATTATGTATAATCGGCAAAACGTGTTGCCGATTATGAATAATCGGCAATTTTACATAATTCGGCATAACATATAAATATAATAGTCGCACAAACTTTTAAGTTTTGGCTACAATGACTCGAATAACTATTGTCAAGATAAACTGATGTGGCTTCATACCACATTCAGGAACAAAGACCTACCTAACAATATATATATATATATATAAAAATATATAAACTGGGCTTTTTCTAGGCGAAAAAAGTGGGGGTGGGGAGACTGGGGGGCCCCCCCACTAGTGGGGGGAACCCAAAAGTGGGGGATCTAGAGTGGTCTAAAATCGCTAAAAATGCAGTAAAAATAGCCTGTTTCATACATGCGCAAGGGGTGTACTGAGGGTGTACCAGGTACACCCTAATTTCTGTGGGCACCGCGCAGTGCGCAAGCAAAACAAGGGGAACCGCGCAGCGCGAGCGAAGCGAGCGCTTCTCATAATGCTGAAATATAGAAACTAGATTTAATTAAAGAATTTGCTGTCCTATTTATTGCCTAACAATAACGCGGAAGCTTCAAAGACCTTCGCAAGCACATTATATATGCTGCGAGTGCGACATATGAGTAAAAAAGGAGTGGCAAATTCAAGGCGGGTCTGCATACCTGCAACTACTTTGAAAATGTTATATATACGTTACCACCCATGGCTTTCCTTTCATCCCCCCCAAACTGTGCGAAGGGGGACCGCGCAAAATAATTTCTGGTACACCCTATGGAGAGGGACCTTGCCCATGTATGGCCTGTTTTCTACATATACTGCTATAACTATGCCTAAAAGTGCTCAAAAATGCTTTGAAAAAAATTGGTCCCAAAGAGAAAAATTAAAGAAACAGTCCAGCCTATCTAGTGTTCACGTGTAGCCTCACAGGACTCCAAGGGGTCTTTGGCAAGCTGACTTGTGTCTATCGAAAACTGAAAGAAATGTTCAACTTCCGTGACCTCCGCAAGGGCAACACAAATATACAGCAGGAACTTTAAAATATGAAAAACCCAAAAGCTTTTGCTTTTGCTAAAAATTAAAGGGATAAAAAGGTTTTTACAACTACTATAGTGTACGTGACCGAACTTCATAAAGCAAAATGCATTACAAGTGTACGTGTATATACGTAAGTACATACGTATATATTACATTATATACCTGCAAAAGCAATGTATATATAAGCCTAAGACCGCACAAAGAGTGCAAGGGCCGACTTTTATAATTTATAACCCAAACTTTGGGCGCCGCAGGAGTTTTACCGACGAGATATTAGCTACAGACTAATTCTGGGAATAGCAAAAACACAAAACTTATCGAACCAAAACATTACACACATTAAAAAGCAAATGAGAAACAAAATGGCAATAACAAAAACTAAGAACACCCAAGGTAGAAACAGGAACATTTATATAAAAGCAACAAAACTACTCCGCACAAAAGAGGATAATAGTGTGTGTTGGCCTAAGTATATATGTCTATTCTTAAAATTCCGGTTGAGAACATAAAGATAAAAGACGATTATTCAAACTTTGAAGAACCATATCTCAGAACTGGGTCTGAGATTTCGCTTAATTCAACGGGGAGGGGGGCGTGGAGGAAATCGTCTCAAAATGTTTGGGGGCGGGGTATATACATATCCCCCACAGGAAGAGAGTCCCCCACACCCAAAAGGAAACTGTGGGCACCCCCCCCATAAGTGCAAGTAGGGGGCGTTGGGGGATAGCCCCCCAGCCATTTTTTCACTCCCCTCTCCCAAAACATTTTTGGGGGGCACTCCCCCAGTGTTTTTTGCTCGGACACTTTTGCACTCTTCTGCGCGCTGCCCCAGATGTTTTTTAATTTGCTGAAAAGTGCGGGTTAAAGGAAAATGCTATAATTTAGCATAACATTGCAGTTTTGTATTTATTAATAATTGCATAACTTTGCTACCGGTTATAAAATGCCATAGCGTAATGTGGATTAGCAAACTCAACTATATCATAGGGGTCGCGGCAGCGACCCTATAATATGTGTCAAAGTCCCTGGAGACAGTGTAAAATAAGCAGCGCAGAAGCTACGCAAACCCCTGCGCAGATCCCGTGCAGATTTCATGCGCAAACTGTAGAGCACAGCACATCGAGTTTAGTATGTCTGCGAAGTTTCAGCCCCTTATCACACTTACCGTTAAAAAGTTGCGTCTCGGACCGGTTATGGCGGCGATGTTTTTTCCGGTTTCTCCTATTTAATGGTCATATTGTACTGTCTTTCCGCCTCTTTCACGTAATCTGCAGAGGAGGCCGGACCTAAAGGGGTATAGGGTCTTTTAGTGTAGTAGTCTTTTAGTCTTTTATAAATTAGTCATTATATAATCTTTTTATCGTTTGAATTAATGAATTTTCCACAATTTCCAAAATTTTTTCAATTTCTGGGGGGCTCCGCATCCGCATCCTAGACCCTCCGATTTGCACATCACCTTTGTTGACCTTTAAACCGTTCCTTCTTAGCTGCCACCATAAACTGTTTCCCTGGGCTTATTCTAGTTCCCCCCATAAACACCCTTTCCCCCCAAAAAATTGCCCCTCCCCCCCAAAAATGGGTGCCCCTTTTGGTACCAAATTTTGCCCTAAAAACTCGCTCAGAAGGCCAAATTTTCAAAAATTTTCCGGAGTCGATGTTTACCTATTCAAGCACTAAATACGTTTATTTTTGGCGATTACTATAAAAAAGCGTAATTTTTAGCGTTTTTAGAAAAATTTTCGACCCCCGAAGGGCCTCCCCAAAAAATTCCCTAGAATAAGTCCAGTTCCTGCAATTAAATTTTTCACTTGCTTGCTTGCTTATCAGGAGGCCTGGACAGGATCCTCCGCTGCTCCAACGAGTGAATCAGTCATCGTTATCCAAATTTTTCACTACACACATATATATACGTATGAGTTATGCATGTAATATATACATTTTCATTTTATTTATTTAATTTATATATTTATATAATCTTTTTAAAAGTTTACATGACGGATTTTTTCAAATTCATAAAAATTCTTCAACTTCAGAGGGATTCTGTCCCCCAGACCCCCCGAGTGTCTGTTGTCAAATTTCTCCACGCTTTGCTTCAATCACGGGATCGTTGTTTTACAATTTGGCAAGTGAACTAACCTTTCTATGCACAATATTAAGTATATTTTTAACCACCCCCGAAAAAATATTCAGCGAGCCCGCCCTTTTTAAAATCCTGGATCCGCCACTGGCCCCAAATCGGACGTCGGCCGACCCCCGAGTAAAAATTGTCAAATTCCAAACCATAGTTTCACCAGGGGGGGTTAGGGGGGTGCTCCCCCAAAATTTTCAACCCCTTTGCCCCCCAAAATTTTTAACTTACCCTCCTCCAACTTTCGGCTACCCCCACGCAACCCCCCTCCCGGCCCGGCATGGGCGTATTCAGGGGAGGAGTTTTGGGGGTTGAAACCCCCTCCTTTTGGGTTAAATTTTATCAATATTCCATTACAAAAGTAGAAATTTTTGTCAAAACCCCCTCCTTATCAATAAATTTTAGTCAAAACCCCCACCTTTTGAAAATCCTTGATACGCCCCTGCCCCCCCCCCGGCCATTCTTGGAGCCAAAAAGTTAAATTAAAGTTAAATTTTGCCCAAAAATGATCATTTCTTGAAAATGTTTTCTCAAATTTTGACTTAAAATCGTTTTAAAACCGTGTATAAACGCCTAAAACTACGTATCAAAAACAACAAGGAATGTGTTGACGAAAAAAGAGTTAAAATTTTGCATTTTTAGGCCAAGTTTTGTATTTTCTGAGGTCCCAATTTTGCGGGGCATAGGTGTAATTGGGGGGTTTGGCAGGGGGGGGGGTAACCCCCCCCCCAGTTGGGGGGAGAAGCAGTGGCGGATCCAGGATTTTGAACAGGGGGGCCCGCTGAAAAATTTTTGCGGGGGGAATTTCTTTTTCCAGGAGCAAAATATTTTTACAAGAAAATTAATATTGTGTATGGAAAGGTTAGTTCACTTGCCAAAAGGAAAACAACTATATCCCGTGACCCGTAAGTGAAGCAAAGCACGGAGAATTTACACAACATGAATACGGGGGGGGCTGGGGGGCAGACCCCCCCAAAGTTGAAGAATTTTTTGAAATAGGAAAAAACCGTCATGCAAACTTTTCGAAAATGGAGATGTAGTATTGAACTTCGAAGTGAAAGAACTTGCAGTAAAATAGTAGTATATATACACAGGCGCGTAGGGGGGGGAATAAATTTTTTCCCAGGAAAAAGATTTTTAAAAATTTTCGAAAGATTAAATAATATAAAATAGAGCATGTATATATATATAGTAACTTTCACCCCTGAATCAATTTGGGTGCAAAACGTTGCAGTAAAATAATGGTATATATACACAGGCGCGTAGCCAGGGTAAACAAATAGAAAATTTCACTCGTAATTCAGATTTCCTCTCTCTTAATTTTTTTTTCCCCCTGTTATACAAGTATGCATCTGGGGGCATGTTGGGAGTCGGTTAGTAAAATCAGAGAGGACTAGTGCTTAAAAATACTTAATATGGGGCTAGGGTTCAAAAAAGAAGAGGACTAGGTTGTGGGCGAATTAATATGGGCAACCTTCGCCGAGCAACCCATGTTCGCGGACTGAAGAAGTTAAATTTTTATACGTACAGTGTTCAGATTTAGTTACGGCATGGTAACAACCACGACTATGATAAACGGAGTTTTAGTGGGAAGAACATTTTTTCAATAAACTCTTAATATTTATCTACTGAGCGTTTTAACCATTTATAAGAAAAGTATATGTTTCAAAATAAATTAGATCAGACACTCTCCGACGATCTTCATTCTGTTCAAGTTAGCGTAAATATAGCTTTAGGTGCTTTCTAGTTGATCTTGACGTAGTCCAGCACAACCAATTCTCTATATAAGTTTACGTATATATAACTCTGGAATTGTAATTATTGACTGAATTAATTCTTTGTATATGGCAATCGCATATGAAGCGTGAAAGCCCACGAATAGGGCAGTTGCTCAGCTGTGCCCATATTAATTCACCCACAACCTGGTCCTCTTCTTCTTTTGAACCTAGCCCCATATTAAGCATTTTTAAAACTAGTCCTCTCTTAAGATTTGTACAACCTCACAACTACCCATATTACTTTTCATGCTCCGGAGGAGTATTTTTATTACTTGTCCTTCTGTCATTTTAAAAGGTTCCTATTCCAGCAGTGAGCTGAAGCTGAATAGGAGCTTGAAAAATGCAATAGGAGGGAAAATGTGACTTCATTTTTTACCAAACCTTACTACCTCTGAAGACTTTAATTTTTGACCCACGCCGGCCACCCCACCCACAGGTCGGTGGAGCCACTTTTTGTGGCTGGTATAATGACAAAACTTGACGCCTCGGCTTCAATAATTCACTTTGAGTAATTTGACCACCCGCCCTCAGTGGGTGGGGCACCCCACTCACAGGTCGGTGGAGCCCTTTTTGTAGGTGGCATAATGACAAAAGTTGATCGCCCGCCAAGGGCTTTATTTATACCAATTTGAAACTTTTAAATTTCCTTTTTGACCCCCTCCGGACCCACAGGGCCCGGTGGGGTCCTTTTTGTGGGTGGCCTCCAAGGACTTTCATTTGATGCCAAACTTGAGCCCTTCCGGAGATTTCATTTTTGACCCACACCGGGCCCACTTGTGGCCCCCCCCTCTGCCCTTTTTGTGGTGAGCATTACAAAAGTTGATCGCCTCCAAGGGCTTTCATTTTGATGCCAAACTTGACCACATTTGAAGACTTTCATTTTTGACCCACCCGGACCCACTGTGGTGGGGTACCCACCCACAGGTCGGTGGGGCCACTTTTTGGAGGTGGTATAATGACAAAAGCTGATCGCCTCGCCTAGGCTTTCATTTGACACCAAACTTGACCACTTTTGAAGATTTTCATTTTTGACCCACACTGGTCCCACTGTGGGTGGGGGTGCCCACCCACAGGTCGGTGGGGCCACTTTGGAGGTGGTATAATGACAAAAGTTGATCGCCTCGCCAAGGGCTTTCATTTGACACCAAACTTGACCAACTTTAGAAGACTTTCATTTTTGACCCAAACCGGACCCACTGTGGGTGGGCCACCCACCCACAGGCCGCTGGGGCCACTTTTTGTGGGTGGCATAATGACAAAAGGATCGCCTCGCCAAGGGCTTTCATTGGACACCAAACTTGCACCGAATTTTTTTTGACCTGCCCCCCCTGGGTCCCCCCCCCGGCCCTGGGTCTTCACCCCCACCCAATCCCCCCCTCCCATGTGGAAAACGCCCATTTTTAAATAATTGTTGATCGCGTGCCTGCGGCTCGAAATCAGTCTATTATACCATTATAAGACGTTTTACGCACCTCCCCCCCCCTCCTCCCCCCCCTCTGATTAAAAATGAGTATATACCAATTACCCTATTTGGTGCACTTTCACCACCTTCTTCATTTTTTCCCCCCCCCTCCCCCCCCCCCCTCCCTTTTCTTGCTTGTCCCCCCCTCTGCCCCTGCCCTTGACTCTTTTCCCCCCCCCCTCCCCCCCCCCCGGCCCTTGCTTGCTTCCCCCCTCTTTTCCCTGCATCACTTTCGAATACTTTCTTTTTGCCCACACCGGACCCCACTTCGGTGGGTGGGCCACCCACCCACAGGCCGCTGGGGCCACATTTTGTGGGTGGCATAATGCAAAAGTTGATGCCTCGCCAGGGCTTTCATTTGCACCAAACTTGACCACTTTTGAAGACTGCTCATTTTGTGCCACACACCCACTGTGCCCCCCCCCGCCCGGGCCCTTTGGGCTTGCGTTGCCCCCCGGGCTTCTTTGTCCCTTCCCTTTGACTCTTTTCCCCCCCCCCCCCCCCCCCCCCTATGAACACGTACTGCGCGTTAAATATTATTGTAATTTCAACGAATGCTCTGTAAAAATTCCACGAGTAAAGTGGGACGGTTACCCCCCGAACTATAAAAATTTCTCAGCTGCTGCCTGTGAAAAAAAGTCGATCACAACCGAAGTCAATCATACTGCGGGCCCCCGGCCAAATTCCAGCCCCACCCCCGCCTCTAACATATAATAGGTTAAAACATTTTGCATTCCCCCCCCTCCTCCTTCCCCCCCCCCCCCTTCCCCCCCCCCCTCCCCCCCCCCCTTTTACCGAAATTTTTTCCGCTACGCTAGTGTATATATACAAGGAATGGTAGCAATAAAGAGGACAAGTTACAAAGGCAGCAAAGATATATATATAATGTGCAAACAATAATGGCGGAGCCCCCAGAAGTTGAAGAATTTTTTGAAATCGTGGAAAATTCAGCAATTCAAATGTTTAAAAAGATTAGGTAAAATGAGATGAGTTATTGAGTTGTATGATCGATCAGTGGAAAACCAAAACGGTAATTGGATGCTTTCAGAATTGTTCACTTCCACGGTTTATTCTAGAGCACTTTCAGAAGCTGCAGCCAATTATCAATCTAGCATTGCCCATTTACGTTATGAAAGCAAAATAAAATTTGTAAATGCCCGTATATAAGCCGGTATATAGTTATAAAATAAACTGAAGGGGTTGCGCGTTGAGTACAATTATGTACTTACAAAACAGGAAAGGAAATAAAATAGAAGACACTTTAAGAGACAAAAGCTCTGTCAAGGAACTACGTACGTAATAAAGCAGCGCAGAAGTAGAAGTGCGCCGTAGGCGAACTTTTTAAAAATTTGTGAAATTTATTAAAATTATGCTTACGTAGTTTTCACTCAAAATATGCATAAAAACAGCTGAAAAAAATTTTCTAGGGGGGGCCCGGAATGTCAAAGGAGGGGGCCCAAATCGCAAAGGAGGGGGCCCCGGCCCCCCCCTGGATCCGCCACTGGGGGAAAGTCCCGTAGGCGCAAAAATTGGCCAAAAATTGGGTGTTTTTAGGGTATATAAGTTTTGCAACATTTTTCAAAAAAGTCCTAATTTTTGGCTTAACGTGTTTATTATCGCGAGAAATAAACGTTTATAACGGTTTTATGGACTTCAAGACTCAATATTGACCTTATTCTGGACTCAGAAACATATTGGCAATCAAGTTTTCGAGTTTAAAAACACGGTCTAATGTTAAAATTACATAATGATTTCATGTTTTTCGGTATTAGCAATGGCTGAAAATGCGATTTTTGGCATAAAAATAGAATAACTTTTTGGGGGAGGTTTGGAGGGTCGTGGGGGTTTGGGGGGGGTCTAAAAAGGGGGGCCCCCAAAATTCCGGAGGAGGGCCCCCAAACCAAATCCCCGTTACACCTAGGGGGGGCATAGGTGTACCACCTGTTTGGGTTGGGGGACCCCCCCTAAACTGTACCCAAGTTTTTTAGCTTAAAATGGTCCTTTTTCGATGTGCAGTACATAAAACGTAATCAAAAGCTTCTGTCAATAGCATTCGTATGCGAAAATAGGGCTTGAAAATTGACAAATTTGTGCTAAAATATGCTTAAATTAGGCCAGATTGTGAGTTACAATTGCGTGTATTACCTTTTAATTGCTATAAATAACCATCTTTAGCTGTTTATAGCTGATTTACATCCATTATTTTTGCAAATTTTTTCAAAAATTTTCAGAAATTGCAAAAAATTTTTTCAAAAATTTTGCATTTTTTACTTGGTTTGGACCCAGTTTTAGGGGGGGGGGGGAGTAGTTGAGGCCGGGTAGGGGGGGGAGGGGGGTCTGGCCTCTCCGTGGGGGGGTCTCACAGGGGGGGTAAACTGTCCTGGTTCACCTATGGGGGGGTGTGAATTTTTAGTCAAAAATTCGAAATTTTTCAAATATTGCCAAAAAGCGATAATTGCTAAATCTCGCTTAATTGCCTAAAGAATCACTAAATAGCTGGATATTGAGAAAAAATTTTTCAGTTTTTAACGAAAAACCGTTTTGCCGGCCCCTATATATAGTTTCACCGGAAATTTTGGTTGGGGGGGCAAACTTGGGAAATTTGGTGGTCGACTCCCGAAATGTGATGGGGAGCATAGGTGTGGCTGGCGAAAAAAGTGGGGGTGGAGGTTCAGAAAAAAGTAGGGAGGGGGGTTTGGCGAAAAAAGGGGAGGGGGGTCGCGAAAAGTCGATTTGGGGGGAGGGGTAAGAAAAATTTTCTACGGGGGGTCGGCGAAAAATTTCGAAAAAGGACGGTTTTTCGTTAAAAAATTGAAACATTTTCTCAGTTTACAGCTATTTTTAAGGATTTTAAGCTTAAATAAGCGAATTCTAGCAATTTTTAGCTAATTTTTGGAATTTTTTGGAAAAATTTCTAATTTTTAGCTAAAAATTTTCAAAAATTTAGGTATGTAGGGGTTTTGAAAATTTTTAGGGGGGAGGGGTCTGAAAAAATCGATTTGGGGGGAGGGGTAGAAAAAATTTTTAGGAGGGGTTGGCGACCCTTCCATTTGGGGGGAGGGGTCCCCCCAACCCCCCACCCCCCAAACACACCTATGATGGGGAGTACCCCCCCAGAACTCCCCCCAAATTCGGAAATCAGAAAATTAAAAAATGGCCTACAAACGCAAAATTTTCTGTATTTTAACGCTTTTTTGTCAAAACAAGGCTTGTTTTTATCGTTTTAGGCGTTTTTACACCGTTTTAAAACAATTTTAAGCCAAAATTTGAGAAAAAATTATTCAAAAAATGACCATTTTTTAGCAAATTTTAGCTAACTTTTTGACCCAAAAAAGCGCTGGGGGAGTTCGGGGGGGGGGACAAAAGTGGGGGGAGGGATAGTCAAAAAATCTGGGGAGGGGGTAAAGTTGGTCGAAAATTTGGGGGGGGCCCCCCCCCTCCCCCCCCCCCCCCTGGTGAAA
Organism: Trissonchulus latispiculum; assembly: GCA_030248195.1. Taxonomy (NCBI): domain Eukaryota; kingdom Metazoa; phylum Nematoda; class Enoplea; order Enoplida; family Ironidae; genus Trissonchulus; species Trissonchulus latispiculum. The sequence goes on along the minus strand of JASAND010026404.1, from coordinate 17,182 downwards.
CTATGCCGACCCCCCGTCGAAAATTCTTCTTACCACTCACCCCCAAAAAGATTTTTTCCACCCCTCCACCTTTTTTGCCAGACCACACTCCCTACTCTTCGGAACCCCAGCCCCACTTCGCCAGGCACACCTTGCCCCCAGCCCCAAGGCTCGTTCATCTATGGCAAACACCGTTCAATTAATCAATTGTCGGAAATAAATTGCTCAATGACCGTATTTCTCAGCCAGTCAATAGCTAAGAGAAAACTGGAGGACAACTAATTCGTTTTCATAGCTTGGCTGCGTTAACTGCAGAATTATTCAATATCGCATTATTTTGTCACACAATGCATGTGAACATTGCATTTGCCAAATTTTATACTAATCGTATCCATTGTTCGTTCGTTTCAAAGCGACTGATTAAGTCTTTAGTTCACAGTTTCCGTGCAAAGTCCACCCCGGTAGTGGTACTATCGCCTCAAGTCAGTGTAAATAAAAAATTGGTGGTGTCTAAAACCAGGAACAGGAACAGGAACAGGAATAGGAACAAAGGTCTAAAACCAGGAACAGGAACGGGGTCTATTTTCAGGAACAGAATCAGGAACAGGGGTCTAATTTCAGGGACAGGAACGGGGGGCTAATTTCAGGAACAGAATCAGGAACAGGGGACTAATTTCAGGAACAGGAGCGGGGGTCTAATTTCAAGAATACAATCTGGAATAGAGTAATAATAATAATAATATTATTATTAATTTGGGTTTCACTGTTTTAAAAGTTTCGAGCATAAAATTTCATATCACGAAGCAGTGCTGAAAAGCTTTTTATAATTTTTACAATGTGGATTCAGAAATTTATGAATGGAATCCACAAAGCTGTTAATTATTTGTTGCTGTCTTTGTTCGTCGATCGGCTTTTATACTCCAATCAAACTCGAATAAGAGTACAAAATCTTACGCTACTATGGGGCACCCACTTTAAACATGTGTAATGAAGTGTGTAAGATTAGATTCCAATTTCTTTCCAATAGAATTCCGTTCCGGTCTAACATGACACTAGCTCTGGGTGACAACCACTTCAAAGCACGGAATGTCGGCACGTTTATCCGGAAGATAAACTTAGTCACCGGATTCTCAGAAGGTGGTGTGTCCAAAACTGAGAATTCCTTGCGGCCAACTTAGATTGGGGTCTTGATCGTGAGTTCGTTTGATAGGGGTAGGGCTTCCGCTGATGTCTTTAGCAAGCGGGGGTCGACACTTGCTTTCCAGGGGATGAATCTGGTTCAGTAACAATGAACTCTGCTGGATAGATCTTGATTGACAAATCAAGATCCCGAATCGGTGATGAAGTCTTTTTAGGGCCCAAGGCGTCAGATTAAATCACTTACCTGTTCAGGGGTCGAATCCGGCTCCAATGTCCTGTTCAGGATTAAATGCCTTAGTTCAAGGGACTGACTACAAGGCACTGCAGTTTATTAATAATAGTGATAATGATAATAACAGAGTAATAATTATAATGCGTACAGGGGTCAAACAAGCTATGAACAGGGCAACGTGCAAGGTAAACAGTAAACATTGACACAATTCAGATAACGTAGGCAAACAGATTACAGTTTGCCAGAGTTGCCAGTACTCAATTTACCCCGATTCGTAATTACGGCTAGGGACAAGGTTTTGACTCTTTTAACTCAGCTCAACTATTTCTTTCTTCCTCTTGTCGTCAACTTAACTAACTATTAAACCTATCACTAAACTCTACTGTGCGGTCCCTGTATGTTCGTGCTCGTGCTTTACATTAAAACTCTTTGTCCGTCCTTCTTACCAAGGACAATATTATAATAATAATAACTACAGAAAAGGTAGAATTAACTAGTTTAAGGCTGTTAGTAATACGAGATTCCGGTCTGTGGGTGAGCTCGAAATGCCAGTAACAATAGCACTTTCGGATGCTGTTCGGTCACCTGGGGGGCAATACAAGGTTCGGTCCGGTTGGGAGTTTCCTGGTCCGGTTATGGTGTTAGTACAGAATTTGATTTAATTTAATCTCTTTTGTGCTTCTACCTCTGAATAATACGGCTGACAATCGAACGGTTTAGGGTCTCTTCTCCGCTAATTAGCTTCTAAGGTGCTGGTATCGCTTTGTGTAAATTCGACCCTACAAGCTTTAATTCTTTATGACAGTAGATGAAACTTTCCAAATCCATTATTTTCGTGCTCTTTAACATTCTGGGACCAGTCCCGGATTTTTAGGTGTCAAGATAAGAAAGTTTTGGTTTTAGCCCTTATTCTCTCAATACGTGGTCGCTACACCGGATTGGTTGTTATGGCTGGAAAGAGGGCACCAAAATGAACATTTTTGCTTTTACAACGTTTGAGCTACCTCTAGTGGTTAAGGCAGTATAATCCAAAAACGATTTTTGGGGTCAAAAAATGGGCATTTTTGACGAAATCAGTTTTTTCAAAATTACTGCCAAATCTTACAGACAATTTCGGCTTATTTATACTCAATCGATACACCGTCCAATTGCGCTTTTCATCAATACCTATTCGCTGGAGTTCGTTGCTTAAGCTAGGGAATTCGCAGAAAAACCATTTTGGCAAAATTGCGGTTATTTTGTTTTGAACATTGATTTCTCAAAAACTGCCCAATGGATTCGCGTGATTTTTAGCTAAAATGAAAATGCTCCCTATTGCGGAGGGCCGTTTTCCTTGGTTTGAGCTAAAACTTCTCCAGTTGTGAGAAAACTGAATAGAAAGTTGCAAAATTTCGTGTCATCGCGCATTTGCCGGATTTTCTGGAGTACTGAGACTTGTTGAGCCAAATCCAAAAAATGTCTCTCGGCCCACATGTCCTTCATATCATGGCACAAGAAAAAATTTTGGCCGTTTCTACAGTTTGGAGAAATCGATGTTCAAAATTTTTGGTCCGTATTCGGTCTGTCATATGTCAGCATGTCGGAAGTTTTTTGCTATTTTTTGCCAATTTTGCTAGCTTCGGAAACTTATGTTAATGTACAGATTATAAGCTTTAAAACGATGTATAAAGCTCTTTCCAACTCCCAAAATTGCGAAAGTTATAGTGTTTCGAAAAATCACTGCACAAAAGGATACCAGCACCTTAAGAGCAATGGGGGCATCCATTCCCATCAGGGTAAGAAGAACGGAAAGCAGCATTTTAAACCAATCTAAATAACAAGATTCAATTTGAGTACGAAAGCCTGAAGTTTTGCGACTGGTTTTAGGTCCCACAGATGATTCAGTGCACTACTCGTAAGGTGATCTCTGCCTCGAACTTTCGATATAAATCTGATCAGTTTCTCAAGTGTACCTTTCAACGATAAGTTCCACTGATACGAATTCTAACTGTCTGCACGAGTCCTAGTCTGGACTAAACCAAATGATCCAACAATTAATCGTCACTGTGATTCAGAATACTGGAGATCTACACGTGATTCTAGGCAGGACTGATTTCCGCTTTCCGCACCTGAATCAAATGGGTTAAAACCCATTAGTACAAGTTATAGGTGCGGGATTCGAACCCAGCAACCATTACTCACATTATGGCTTTCTGAACTTGAAATAAACTTGCAAAACTCGAAACTGTTATGAAAACTTGAGATTTAGGTGGATTATCACGAGTTCTGAATGATTTTAGCAAGATCATACTTGAAATTGGTTTTAAACAAAATACTGGCTTTAGGGCAATTCTTGTATTCCTGTGCAAGAAATTGTAACTACAACGTAAAATTGTGACTTCAGCTTAATTTCGCTTTGTACAGTCTGCTTCTGTACGACTAAAACCTGTTACACAAAATTTATACCATTTTGGGCCCTTTAAAAGCAGATAGGCACCCATTCACTCAGTTAACATGAGAAACATTAATTCGGTTAAAGTGATCAAATCTAGGACCTTTGTTTTTCCGAGTCCTAGCATGGAGGGTGACAACTTCCTGTCTTCAACACGTATTGACTAATTAGAAAATGGTTAGCACGCGAGTTTGGTGAAGACACAATACTTGAATGCAGAACTTCTGATTTCACGGTTCTAGATAAAGAAGGTAACAACTTCCTGCTTTTAGCACGCGTTAACAAATTAGAAGAGAGTTAAGATATAATTTTAACGAAAACACAATGATTTAACGTAGAACCTCTGTTTTTACTAGGTTCTACCTAGGGAAGGTAACAACTCCCCTATTTCGGCAATTATTGAAAATTGAAAACTGGTTGGATTCATAAAACTGGTAATTTTGCATTTATCAGAAGATGGTTCTAGTAGTTATCCATAATACTTACGTAACTAAACGTTGTTTTGCTTATTTCAGGTATACTATCGGTCATCGCTTAATATTAATTAATATTGCTAGATTGCTGAAACCTATTACTGCCATTTGTGGATAAATATGGTGGACTGGGTTTGTATTAGTCACCAAATGAGTAAGGTTGATTTTTCAACCTTGCTAGCCTTTACATAACGGGATTTTGCTAGTTTTGTCTTTACACGTGAACACCGACATGAAATTGTGTTAGACCGTGGTTGCGGTCATTATTATAAATGAAACATGAATCAGACGTAACTAATTTGACTAAAAATGGCATTAAAGGCATGTACTGACATTAGAAACAAAGATACAGCGAATAAAACTAAAAACTACGCTCACTGCAGCCTTTTACGTAATGCTAATATGTCTTTTGGACAAGAATTCTGAAAACGATGATTTTAAGCAGAAATTGCGTTAGTTTGGCAATGAGACCGGCCATTTGAGGATTCCCTTTCTTGCGATTCGTCCGCACTCTTGACAAGGAGTGACTTACGCGAACGAATCGAGGACATCCTGATTCATACTGATAAGGACCTAATACGGGGTCCCCGTGACCCTAGACCCTATAGTCCTAGCCTCATTTGCATATTCACTAAACTAAACCTAAACCTAGATTTCCTATGTAACCATGTATTCATAAACTTCCAGACGTGCATACAAGGTTTGTAAACTAAAACTATGTTACTTATTACTATTTTCCTGCGTACTATAGGAATCCTAGTACAATTTTAGTACTTCATACAGACCATGCGCACAGATAGTCATTAAACATTTGGACGGTCACTTGCTCGATTATGATTAACATCACATGAACTGCGGCATTCACACATACATCCTGAGCGAACTAATACTGAACTACGTAATCACATTTGCTAACTAGCAATATTTGTGCAACATCTGTACAATGCGTAAGCTACGGAATAGGTAAACATTTAGACTTCATTCATACGAAATAACTTAAACATTTAAACTTCATTCATACAACAATTAGACTAGAATGCACTCATGTCAACAGAAATACAATCATTCATACAAATCACACGTATACCTCATTCCTGCTTATGATCTGAGTCTCGATCACTCCAGCGGTGCTTGCAACCTTCGTCGAACAGGAGGAGTTTCTGCGAGTCACAGTACAGTACAAATAATCATACCATTTCGAATACAATGCTATCTTTGCCATCACATGCATACACACACGCAATCATACAATTTCTTAACTAATTACTACCTAACTAATCCTAACTATAAACAAAATATAGATTAAACGAGATTCTACTCTAATTATACTAACTATTCTGATTTCTTAATTATTAATTTAAATACACGTTAATAACATTGACTGCTAATTTAAGGAAATTTTATGGAGATTTAGATGTGAGTTTTAGATTTCTAAAACTCGACTTGTAGCGCAGAATTTGGGGAGAACTGTGTTATTTTGTGAGAAAACTTTGGAGTTACGAAAGCCGCGTGAGTAATGATTGCTAAGCAATCATTACTAAACAAAACTACTAACAATAGTTAATTTAATTATTGGGGAAGCCGGTCATTCTCCGTGAAACGCACATAGTTATTTTAAAATAACGGACTAAATATTATTTTTAGAAACTCGGTTATAAAATTAGTTTCGCATTTTAAATGACCTAATAATTTTCCAATACCGACCTACGACAAACAGACATGATTAGAAGCAGTGAATTTTTGAGGCTTAACAAAGCCATGATAAAACAATATGGCCGACAACTCCTAGTTGTCGGCTGTGGGGTGAATACTTCTACTAATTAACTCAGTATTTTAGGGCCGTAGCAAAGGGACCCTCTAGCTCAGACTCAGGGGTTGGGTCCCCACTTAATAATCCCATATCCTACTTTTAAAACCCCAATTTTAGGCCAAAAGGGCCTTAAAATGGTAAAAAAAAATTGGTCGTGGCTTGACCGAAAAGTGCAAATAACAGAATAATGAAATAAAATAAAATAACGAGGGGCGGAGGTCAGCAAACCTCGATGTTAAGAGGGTGTCGGCATGTAAAAACAGAAAAACAAAAGCAGGGACAATTCTCAAGACCTCCATCGAACAGGAGGGGTTTACATGAGCTGCCCCATTATTGAAATAATAAAATAATAAGATTATGGTTTTAAATTAAGAGAACTAAAATGTGGCTCAAAGGCCCACGCATGCTAGAGAAATTAAAATCTGGCCTCAGGCCCAAATGTTGAAAAAAGGTGGGGCTCACTGGCCCGAAAAAGCGTGTAAAAATTGGCCCATTGGCCTCATAAAAATGTAGAAAAGTTGGCCCGAAGGCCCCAAAAAACATCACACAGTAAAACTGGCCAAAAGGCCTCAATATACAAAAATGGCCAAAATGGCCGTTGACTTCCTAGAATTTTCTCTCAATTCCTGGCCAGGCATAACAAGCCTATGTGGCCCTAACTTGTAAGTGTTTGCGGTAGAAAACTCAATCTCTTTTCTGGCCCGAAGGCCAGAAAAGTCCTATTCTTTTTTCCTAACCAGGGGAGGTGCGTTTGAATTCCCCATGCAATAACAATTGCACTGGAGAGCGCATCGAATGGGAGGGGGAAAGCAACCGCTCTCCGTTGCACTCAAGAGAACACTGACTAGAGCTGAAAATTTTGGGACCGAGCTGACAGTTTTGCTGACAGCTCGGTGACAGGTCATTAGCGAGTTCGGGGGCGGACTTTTGCTTTGATTTTAAGGCAAAGCTTCTAGAAGGTACTAGAACTTTCTAGAAGCTTGCCACCTTTTGCATTTGGGGCGCAGCGGCGGGCTGAGCCAGCTGGCCACTGAGGGTCAATATTAATGAGATTTTAAAATTATTGCCCTCCAACTGACCCTTTTTTAATATATTTCGGGTCCTGAATTTTAGCAAAATTTTGCAAAACTTTCTTTAACACATAAACGCAACCAAAGGGACAATTTTATGAAATTTTAGAACTTTAACTAATTGTTGCGCGAATTGCTTAATTTTCAAGGAATTATAAATTACACAATTATATGATACCTACGTACGTACATCCATCTACCTACTTTTTATTATGGTTTTATTATTAATAAAGGGCAGCGGCCCCCTTCTTGTCATGATTTGGGCCGAAACTACGTTACATTTCATTTCCCTTCTTGTTGGCTTTGTCTTCGGCCAAAAGTTCAAGGGGAAGACAACTGTTGGGCCCTAGAAGAAAGAGGCCCAACAGAATGTAAGGGAATGTCTCTTCTAGGTCCTGGTTTCGTGGGTACAAGGGTACTTGACGCCTCCCGTTCGGGCTTGTCCTCGGTTTCTTCTTGGTCCACCAGCCCTGGTAGAAGCGCTACATGTGGCCACATGTAGCGCTTCTACCAGGGCTGGTTGACGCTCGTGATGGCTCGTTGACGGACGCTGGTCACGGTCATCGCGAGATTCCGGCCGCTGGCCACGAGACGCTCGTGACGATGGACGGGAATCCCGACAGTAGACGATCGGATCGTCGGGCCAACGGTCTATTTTGATCTCAGCGACCTCAGCCGGTGTGGGCTGCTCGATCTTGAATTCATCAAAGAGCGGGTCCTCAGTTCCCCGAGAAACCGACCGCGCAATGTCCTGATTGAGCATATCACAGAGGACATTGACCAAGTAAACCCGGAATGGCGGGAAATTGTCCCTCGTATAGTTGTTAGGGTATTCGGGCGGGAGTTCCCGAATCGCAGAATTACGACCATCCGGTTTCTTGATAGTTTTCACACGTGGCACGCTATAAGTCGACTTCTGTGGTCGTTGTCGGCTTAAGGCGTCGGCCGCTAGTCGTTTGTCACGATTCTGTCGAGACTCTACGTGATGCTGAGCCTTCGGATAGGTTGGAGGTCGACGGTCTGCGCGATGATCGCGAGACTCATGCCGACGCTCGGTCGATCGCTGACGCTCGTCCGAACGACGACCCCGTGATGGTTGCCGATGACGGTCCTGGTCACGACGACGAGCTGATGGTGAACGTTCACGGGCTGGTCACTGCGGGTCACTGCCCTTGTCCTCGGTTTCTTCTTGGTCCACCAGCCCTGGTAGAAGCGCTACAGAGAGAAGAAAGGAGGAAGAAAAGGTTTGACTTAAGTCAAACCAAATCAAAAACCTTTTTAGAACACTCCTTTTTGGAGTGTTAAGATTACGAAACAAAAAACGTAATCTTGTTAAAAACATTTTTACTTATAACTTTCTTAATTTTGGGAGTTGAAAAGTCAGGTTTGGATTTTTGGAATCAGCATCAAATTCCCTTTCATATGTGCCCAAGTCATGTTTCGGACCAAAATTACGAAATTTAACTAAATATTAGTTAATTAACACTAATTATCACTAATTAAGCCTATCTAACTACGTACTTAGCTATTTAATGCCTAGAATTGAACCATCTTCCAATATTTGTAATTTTTAGTGCAATTCTTCGTTTTATGGGCAATTTTACGACTAACTTTTGAATTAATTAGGACTAAAATGTCCGCCTTAATCGAGTGCAAACCTTGAGCCCTATTTAAGAAATTTCCTAAATTTTGAGTACTAGACAACTCTGGCTCTGCAAACATAAAACAGTTTATACAATTAATGCTTGGACATCATTTAATAACTACATTCCATATTGATGATGGTTGATCTTCTTCACAAATCCATTGCATAAGAGTTCTTCTTCGCTGATTTACTAATTTTAACCATTTCTCAACCATTTTTAACAGATTTTAACCTCAGGTTTTACTAATTCTATTACACATGTTTGACATGCTCGATTTGTTAACTCGGGATACCCCCGATGTAAGCATATAATTAGTGTTAGGTGGGACCCCCTCCCGGAAGTTACGGGTGGGACCCCGTTCCTGTTCCTGAGATTAGACCCCGTTCCTGTTCCTGAAATTAGAACCCCGTTCCTGTTCCTGAAATTAGACCCCCGATCCTGTTCCTGAAATTAGACCCCCGTTCCTGTTCCTGAAATTAGACCCGCGTTCCTGTTCCTGAAATTAGACCCCTATTCCTAATTCTATTCCTGAAATTAGACCAATGTTTCTGTTCCTGAAATTAGACCCCCGTTCCTGTTCCTGAAATTAGACCCCTGTTCCTGATTCTGTTCCTGAAAATAGACCCCGTTCCTGTTCCTGTTCCTGTTCCTGTTCCTGGTTTTAGACACCACCAATTTTTTATTTACACTGACTTGAGGCGATAGTACCACTACCGGGGTGGACTTTGCACGGAAACTGTGAACCAAAGACTTAATCAGTCGCTTTGAAATTTGCCACATTTGTTCTTTATTATGTTCTGCATCAAACGTGCTGGTCAACTGCGCTGCGAAGACTAGCTTGCTGTCTACACAAAAGGAAAAGTTTTGAAATTAATTATTTCCTTGAAACCTCGACGAATTCATTTGAAACTGCGCATGTAAGCTTTATTAAGGTTGTAGTACCACTACCGGGGTGGAATTTACTGTGAACTACATACGTCATGAATCGGCCTGAAATTTGGCACGTTTGCTCTTTATTATGTTCTGCATCAAACGAGCTGGCCAACTGCGCTGCGAAGACTAGCTTGCTGTCTACACAAAGGGAAATGTATTAAAATTAAATATCTCCTTCAATCCTCGACGAATTCATTTGAAACTTCGCATGTAAGCTTTATTAAGGTGGCAGTATTACTACCGGGGTGGAATTTAAATAGATACTGTGAATGGTTTAAATAGATACGTCTTGCTGTCTACACAAAAGGAAAGCGTATTTCAAAAATTTGTAAATTTTATATCTTGCTTACTATTGTATTTTCCCAAAAAACGGCCTGAGCGAATGCAGACATAAAGCATATCTGCTATACTTGGTCAATTTTGGTTGAAGCAGTAAAGAGAAAATGAAAAACAGAGATTCTGCAACTTTTCATTGTTTGCTTTGGTTTTGCGAATTTGCAATGCTTTCAAGCAGCTGCTAAACGACAACCGCTAAAATCCTATAGATTTAATTTTTGTATCAAATGATTTATCATTACATTGCCTGTGCAAACAGTCAACGTAAATTAGCCATGTGTAAAACCACCTGTAACTTTTGATAGAAACCACGTACAGAAGAGATATGCACATCATTTTATGCTGTATTCATGCTCTTTCACGTGGTGGAGTCAATTGTATCATATGACGCTTAAATAAAATTTTGATTATTTGTTCATGGGAAAAAGCTATGATGGTAGCCAGTCTTATGCGCACTCTGACACTAAAACTCTGTGCAAAAATAGTCTGCCAACTAGACTTGCTTCGCCTAACATTTTTGTCAAGATTGCTTCATCCATATCAAGATTACGTAATTACGTAGAAAATCCCGCTAGTGGTACTACCACCTCAATACATACGCTCAGGCCGTTTTTTTAGGTTTTGATAAAACTAAATTTTTCGCTAATTTTGAAAAATTGTAAATTCTGTTTCTTGCATACTATTGTGTTTTTCTTAAAACAAGGAAAACGGCCTGAGCGTATGCAGACATAAAACATATCTGCTCAGAAAACATCAATTTTCGTTGAAGCAGTGACGATGTCACGGTTCAAATCTTCCCCCCGTGCAAAACTTCCCCCGGAAGATCTGCACCGGTGCAGTTCTTCCCCCGGAAGTTTTTCACAGGTATTAACAATAATAACTGAAACCGAGGTCTTAGCTAAGCTCTGGCTTATACTTTAGAAATTGTAAAATGCAGCTTACTCGAAACATAACTTAAACAACGCGATGATGCTTCTTTAAACTTTAGCTTTCACATTTGAGTGAAAATAGAATTTTCGACTGGTATGGTAGCTAGCACAACAAAAGCCGGAATAGTTATAACAATTCACATTCAATTCACGTTAAATAATAATAAATAATTGATACAATTAGTTTCCTGTAATTTAGAAATTGTATAAATTGTTCCAAGAAAAGTTATAGACAACAGCCATTCAAAATCCTACAAATTTGTTTTTTTCTGCGAAATATAGTTTTTTATCCAATTAAAAATTAGGGCAACGTGAGATAACCTGCATTTTGGAGTAAAGTCACCCTAGTTTCGGTGAACGGACGAAGTCACGACTTTGCAATCTCTACATGTACAAAAAATCAATTTTTTTCAAATATTTGGTGCTTTTTAAAGCTGCGTCCAGGAAAATATAATTGTAGGTGTCTTTGATACTGCAAATTAAAACGTGACAATTTGAAAAATAAAGTTTATCATTTTCTAGGGATAAACACCGTTTCATTCTCAGCACTGCTCATATTGGGTGATCGGACCATTTCACGCTTTAAGCAAATGAAACTTAGTGTTTTTATTAGCAATTCTAATTAAAAATCCTCTATTTAGTTAACCTGAAGTTAACCTGAAGGGCGGTGTTTCAATGCCTTCTAGCAAGGTTCACCGTCCTGCACAAGCACAACCCTAAACTGTTTGAGTTACATCTCTTCTTTTATGTCGTATATATTTTCTTTCCTTCTTCTTTTCTTTGTTTGTTTTCTCTGTCTTAGATTGCTTGCAATGGCTGGCAAGAACAGATATTGCCATCAAAAACTTTGGAGAAAATTGGACAAACAATCCCTCTGAACTACTACTCGAAATTCTAAATAAATTTCATATACCTATATATTACTAACTATTCGTTGGACTAATGCATATTAACCAGATACAATGATTGTTTACTATATTGTGCTGTGCTAATAAACCTATCTATCTATATATCTATCTATTCTTTGAAATTTCGTTAAATTCTGAAGAGTGACTCAAGAGCTAATAACTCAAAACTTGGTTCGCCAGGCGTCGTTTGACGAACCAATAAAAAGTCAATTTCTTAGTAGAACCATGAGTGACTCAAAGCTAAAAGCGAGTGACTCATACATAGTTTTGCTTGCTCCTTCTAGATCAAACAGTTCCAGTACTGGATCAAAGACTGGTTCGCTAATAAGACAAACGCTTGCACACACTGGATTTCCCACACCTGGAAATGTCGCAGCTTTATAATTGCCGGCTGCTACCGCTGGGCCTTAAATTTCCTAAGCATAGCCTCGCAATCAATGTTCTCTGTTTAGCTGCAGCTTACTAAGGCAAAGTTCCTTGTTTTGCTGTCACTTCGAACCAGTTATATATTGCATTGAAGCAAGGTTGCATTTGTCATACTTTGTGCCTATTACTTCTAGTTATCTCTAGCTTTTGTTTAATAGTTTAAAATGGACACCATAGCTAAGATTACAGATATTGATGAACTTCAAAGAATGGTCAGTTCCAAATATTCGTGTTTTGAGCTCAATCCTACACAGTGCTGGAAGTGGATCAATATTTTTGACCCGCACCCTGCCCGCGACCCGCAGATCCTTGACCCAGCCCACTTGACCCATACCCGTGACCCGCGAAAGACTATATGAACCGCATGACTCACTTTGGGTCCAATGATGCTCTAAGGCTAAATCTTGCGTAAGTTTTGGTCGGAATTAAATTAATGTAAATATTTAGCTGCTAAATCCATTTGAACATGACTGGAGTTTAATGAAAAGCAGCTGAACTGAATATCTGACATCTTATATAATTTTGAAAAATAAAATAAATGAAAGAAAAACAAAAATTAAAGCACAATCATGAACCTTTTTCTTGAGTAGAATTAGAAGACGGTAGCAATTGTCTAATGTATTTCTCAAGAAATTCACTGAGCTTGAAGGAAAAATCTTGCGGATGGTTCTTGCATTATACCTTGCACATATATGCTTTTGATATGTACATATCTTCTATTTACAGAAGTCATGGCAGATCTACTACAGAAATCATGGCAGTTCTACATAGATGCCAAACGCTGTTATTTTTCAAAATATAGGCATCACTTGGCGGAAGCTGTGATAATTTTGGCCAGATCTTACGGAAAACAAAAAACAGATAATACAATAGAATTCGGCAAAGCCGAAGAATTTTTGGAAATTTTTGTGCTAAAATCGGAATTTTGGAGCCTCGACTGACCCATTTTTGACCCACTTTTAACCAGCGGGTCGCTCGTGTTGACCCACACCCTACTCGACCCGCGGAGACCCACTTCCAGCTATGATCCTGCACACAGCTTATTTGTAAACTAATATATGCAACGACATTATCTCCTGTGTTTGTGAACAAATCGCAGATAAAAATAAATATGAGCTAAAAAATTAAGATAATCTAAAAGAGCTAATCTAAGCTAAAAGATTAAGATTAAAGATACTGTTGCATAAACGATGATTTTAAGCTAGGCGAACATAAAGTGAACTAGTGATACTCCGTGAGACGCACGCGCACACCTTCCAATTTTTCGCAGGTGACAGAAATGCTTTGCTCCGGCAAGCACACACACACACCTTTACAAAACTCAGGGTTTACTGTAAAACAGCTCTGCTCCGAGAGGCGCCAACTTACTAAATTGAAGCTTCACCGCAGACGTTCACAGCAAAAGTTTCAAATACTGGAGAAACCTGTACTTTCTACAGGAGTTTCCTGTAGAAAACACTAAAGAAACCGGCACAGTAAATCCTCAGTTTTGTAAGGTGTGCACCTATCGGTGCAGAGCATTTCTGACAACTGCGAAAAATTGTAAGGTGTGCACCCAACGGAGTATGACCAAGTCAACTGAAGTTACAGATATTTTCATAATAATACTATGTAGAGTTGCAGTAGGATACTTAATTAGTAACTGTAATTGTAATAATTGTGATTTAGTATGATCAACTCGGAGATAGCGAAGAAGAGGCAGCAAGAAAAAGTGCAGTTCGAAAACGGCTGATTGAACTAAAAAGACAACGCAGAGGTAGGATGTCATTCATTTTCATTGTATACTAGTGTCCTTCACAATAATATATACTTAAAATCGGCACTAAGAACGGTCAACACCGTTTGGTCTCCACCTGACCTTGAAGGCTCATCAAGTCATCACAGTATTAAATTTCAAATTTTGTAATTGTGAACCTGAACCTCTCTGTAAGCATTTGATTTCGAACTCCTATTTCTGTCTGCTTTTGAGAATTGTACAATTGAGTACATAATATATAAGAGTGTGACAGCTGGCAGGTGCTCTGTTATCAGCTGCAGGTACATGCTATGTTCGCTAACGGCTGACCCCCACAAATGTGTATGCTCACTTCAAAGAAATCTGAACGATATCTTTGCGTTCTAAAGCTCGCAACAGACGCACATTGAACCAACTGAGTAGCTGCTTTTTCGAACTTCAGCATGCAAGTGTAGAGATCAAATTTGTTTGAAGTGAACATACACTCGTTTGTGGGGGGGTCAGCCGTTAGCGAACATAGCATGTACCTGCAGCTGATAACAGAGCACCTACCACCTTATATATATTATGAATGGATCTTTTCAGGAAAGCCCCCAGGCACAGACTCCGCCAAACTTGACCAAATGAGCTGAAATTTGGTATGCGTATGTTTTCGACCACGCTGAGTTTATACATCGTAAAATTTGCGATTTCGCGAAATCCGATTTTTTCGATTCGTAAGGGGAAGCAAGGGAAACCGAAATTTTCTGTCTCTGATTTGTCAATAAGTCGGGTATAGGAAATTTCGGGGTCGCAGAACGCGAATTTGAAGGCCGTTTTCCGATTCAGCTGTTTTAGCTCAGTATGAGCTTACATCTTAACTCTTAAGCTTATAAGTTTAGCTCACACGGAGCCAAGGAAAAGCTGAATCGAAAAACGAACTTCTGATTCGTGTTCTGCGACCGCGAAAATCTTGTATTCATCCTTTAGCAGTAGCATCCGTAGCAAAATAGAAGACATAAAACTTTCGGGTTTCCTTGTCCCGTCCCCTTACGAATCGAAAAAAATTTCGAAAAATCGAATTTTGCAAAATCGAAAGATTTTGCGAGTTTAAACTCAGCGTGGTCGGAAACATACCTATACCAAGTTTCAGCTCATTTGGTCAAATTTTGCTTAACTGACCCCCCAGACTTTTCTGAAACCACCCTTATGTATACCTATATTGTATGTGAAAATGAGCGAAATCCGTTTCTAATCAAACTGTCCCCTGCAAATGAGGAGGGTTCCTGTATCGTTGTTTCCCTCTCGGAAGAAGATTTCCCTTTTAAGAAAAACCAAATCCATTCCGGTGGTTTATGAACAGTGTTATTCTCCAGACATGTGCAGACGAGTCTGATGACCTTTGACGCTGATCGATAACACATTTTTCGTAGGCCTAACCTTCAAAAGCTTTGACAATTTTATCTTTGTCTTTGTCTTTTGTCTCGCCGACCAAACAGGTAACGATGTCTATTTCTCTATTTCTCTTTTGGCCTTCCGGGCCTTCCCACGAAAGCTTTTGCTGGTTTGTTGGGCAATTTGTTTCGTTTAAAATCGTAAACTAAATTTTCATTGGCTAATTTCATAGTATTTATTTCAGAGGCAACTGAGAAGAATTTGAAGGAATTAGCTGACAAGCGAGAGGAAAGAATTGCTAAAAATCAGGCAGAAGCTGATGCCCACAAAGACCGATATATGAGTACATACAAGGACATGGTCAAGACTGGAAAATTTGACAAACAAAAATATTCAGGAAAATAACATTTCTGTCAATGCTAATGTAATGTACTATTGACCATTGATAATTATATACTCTTTAGAAACTTAAATAAAAAACATATGATGCTGATGCTGATGCTGATGCTACTTTCTAATACACTTTCTAATCAAGGCAGCCCGTTATGAACCTTTCCGAATAACTAAGGGTGAAATGTTATAAATTGAGTTAGTCCTCAATTGGTCCTGCCTGATAGAAGTCAGAATTGGGATTCTGTTGCGGACAGATGGCGATGAGATGTTTATCCATCGGAAAGACAACATGCAGAAGCAAGTAATTTTAGATTAGAGTCAGGTTGTTTAGTGGGATTTTAGGAAGAAAACCCGATTTGGATCGGGCCCCTGAGTAATCCTGGATACTTCGCTTCAGCTGACCATGTCATACAGTTCCACAGATACCAGAGACTCCCGCATTCTGTGGAACCTTCCACGAACAGAAACAGTTGCAGCCTAACAACCCGGTGAACTTTGACAAGTAACTTTTAATTGACCAAAGTCTATAAAATGAAACTTTACAATAGTCTCAAATACTTCTCCTTCGATATTTTTTAAAAATTGGTGAACTCTGACAAAGCCTTTAATTCTTTCTTTCCGTTCCTTCCCAAAACTTTTACCAATGTGAAATACAGGTGCCGGCATGGGTAATTGGTAACTGATTGGCAACAGGTAATTCAATCAAAAACAACTGACCATGATGTGAAGTTATGGAGATAGGGACATGGAATAACATGCGTTTAACACAAAAATAAAATCTTAGGCTATATTTTGATATAAAAATGGTTTCTTAACTCCAAGTAAATAATTAGTACTAATGCTTCAAAGTTGATGACTCCAAAAGGAATCATCAGCTCAAAAGCAAGTGGGTGCCTTGCCAACATGCAAGAAAAAGTTAAACTCTTACTTGTTGGAGAACTGGTAGACTCCATGAAAACCACATTCAAAAGTTAAAAAAATTTTCAGAATTTGCAGACTGAAAACTTAAGTTTTGGTTACAGTTTTCAACTCATCTGAGAAAAATTATACTGGAACCGGTCTGGTTCCAAATGCTACCGGTTGCGGTTCCGGTTCCAAGAATCCTTTCGGTTCCGGTTCTACCGGTTCCAGTTGGCCCGATCCGAGCACTAATGTTAACATTGCCATTTCGATCGAAGCAGCACAAGTTTCATACATTTTTAACATATGTAATAAATATATTATGAATTAATTGCATGAATTATTCATAATGTTATGAATTAAATTACCGACTTAAATTAGGAATAGTTAAATTATTATTCCACCACATCACAAAAAGGCCAGTTTAGACTGCAATGAGCTATTCATTGTATGGGGGCTGATACATA
>JASAND010026403.1:0-13314 GCA_030248195.1 Trissonchulus latispiculum | reverse complement strand
TTGGGTCAAAAAGAAAATTTTTCAAAAATGGTGAAATTTGGTATCAAATGAAAGCCCTAAGTGAGCTGAGCAACTTCTGTCATAGAACTGCGTGCGTACCCAAAGTGGCTGTAGAGTGCTGTGGTGGGGTGGGGTGGGGAATTAGAAGTTTTTGGGTCTAAAATAAAATTTTTCAAAAAGTGGTAAAATTTGGTATCAAATGAAAGCCCTAAGTGAGCTGAGCAACTTTTGCGGTGTCGGATTTATGCCTTTCTCAACCGGAATTTAACGGATAGACATAGGCCCAACACACATATTATCCCCTTTTGTGCGGAGCATTTTGTTACTTGTATACAAGGTCCATAACTTAGCTGCGATTCAGGGCATTTTTAGAGGGATGGGTTGGCTTACTTCTTGGCCAAAATTTATGGGTGGCTCGAAGATGCCCCCCCATCGATGGGGGGGCTCACCGAAAATAGGGGGCATATTTTTGACAAATTTTTAGGTTTTTTGTGTAACAAATGCTAAAAATAGCTAAAAAATAACTAATTTTTGGTGTTTTTTTAAGCTAAAATAGTGGAAATTTAGGTAAAAATGGTAAAAAACGGCAATTTTTGGGATTATGGGGGAGAGGTCGACGAATGGGCCCCCAGTAGAAGTAAGCCAGGTGGGCACCCCCGGAAATTGCTTCCCGGGATTTTGGGCTTCCCCCAGTATGAGGTCTATCTATAATATACCTTTTTTCTGAAAATGATCCAATTTTCCGGTATCGACGGAGATTTTTCGAAAAATGGCTATTTTAGCCTACATCGAGGCATTTTGAGAACTTTTTTTCGTATACATCTACTCCGCAACATACTCCAACAATAGAAATTTTTGACTCGTTTTTTTTGCAAAAAATCCCCCAAAATTAGTTCCCCGGAATACTCGGGCTCCCAAAATTCTAAAATCTCTAAATCAAATCTCTAAAAATCTCTAAAAATTCCCTGGACTCTGATAAGAAAGTATATATAGTGAGCCTTAAGAGAAAAAGCACTATGAGCGATATTTGTTTAGTGTTTTTTGTAATTGTAACGCTTCTGATTTTTTTTCCGATTTAGGACAAACAGGAGATCTTTGAAAGCGACGGATCCGTCCCATCACAATGGATCTTTTGATGCGCTGTCTCCGGTGGATGATCTTGTGAATCAGTCTCTGGCCGCTGCCGATTTGGACATGAGCTGTGTCCCGGATCACGACGATACTAATTGTACCAATCAGTCCTCCTCCACACGTGGTTTCGGAGGCAACTGTTGTGGCTGCGATCCCACTAATTCGTTTGAGGTTAGATAGAGCAATGGTGTTGTGCGCAGAGCAAAATCCCTGCTCCGGGGTTCCGAAGATGATAATAATAAGTTGCAATATCTAAAATAGCAATTTTGGGTAAAGGTACCGCCAGGGTTTTTTTCAAAATTTCACCTGTGCTTTTTTGTGTTTTTTTAAAATCTGTGTTTTTCCTGAAATTCACTTTTCGCAGTATTGACACGTTTTAACGCTTTTTACAGCATGTATAACTATATTTAGCATATTTCGCTCGTTACAGAAGAAATACAGAACATATATCGCTTGCTTAGTCTTTATAAACGATATTTCTATGTTCTAAACGCTAAATATTTGTGTTGAAGACGTCTTTTTGCGCTACAATGGCGGGTCTGGAGGGCGGAGCCCACCAGACGTTGAGAATTTTTTGAAAATTGAACCTATTGGTCTGAAATTCTTCAAAACTTTTCGACAGTATATACGTATATTTTATTCCCGTTATTTCTTGAATTTGGAAACATAATTTCGTAGAATAATATGCCTTATACAGTCCCAAATGGCAGCGTTGCTTAGAATAATGAAGGCTACACTAAAGCTAATGCCCAGACGAAAACAAACAGAAGCAAAAATAGGAATATAGATGATATTTGCGCCGAAGGCGCAAAATTTTTTGGAAAAACTTAAAAATTATGCTTAAAATCAATAAAAATTTGCTCTTTCAGGTGAAAATTTGAGTGTGCTTTTTAGTGTGTTTTTTAAAAAAGTGTATAAAAACACAAAAAACAGTGGGTACCGTCCTTAACCCTCGTTTAATAAGTATTAAGACCTTGGCAATGCATGCAATAATATATCTATATATACATATCTAAATTGAGAATACTATTCTTGAAAAAATCATCTGACCGAGCCCCCGGAGCTCCGGAGCGCTCCGACGCACATCACTATTAGTTAGAGCAAAGGTTTTAATTTTGGCTGGAGCCTGATCCTGGTGTAAGCTAATTGGACTTTGGTTGGGTAAAAAGGGCTTATATAATTCCATAGCGTAAAGTTAAAGTATCTCGTATCTACTCGGTGAAGAGTTATATATCACTATTCTCTTTGGTTCGAAATCGAAAGGTCCGTTATTTAACTACGCGTCAGCTGCGGAACATTTCTTAGTATCATAAGAGAGAAGTATCTTAAAGTGAAGAAGAAAAGAGAAGTGAAAAGTCTGCGCATTTTGACCCGCCTATAAAGTTATGTTGGCTGGTAGGTATACGTATTCAAAGTCAAAATTCGAAAGCCATGGGTGAAAAAACCCACCCTCCTCCTGGGTCATGGGTTGGAGCTATGAGTTCAAAAACATAGCAGCAGAAAGCGCGACTCTTTCAAACCTAAAAGATCAAGTCATTTGGTTCACTCCTGCTCATTTTATGACATTTTGAAAATGACACCTAGTTTATGGTTCAACCATCCAAAAATTTACCAAAAGTTTGGACCGATGTAACTTTTGGCTGGGTAGGGCTAGAAAAGTTTTGCAAACACCTGACACCTGCAATGATGGCAACTCTTCCTCTTTGCACACTGCAAAAATTAGACCGATCCGCTACACCGTTAGTCTGGCACATTGCCAAACGTGGCGGGGGAAAAACCCACCCAAATTTTTTTGAAAAAATTTTTAACTACTCAACATGAAAACAATTAGAGACTATAAAACGGTATACTGTCGAGCACGCTGCGTCATCCTATGCGGTCAGATTCGGACAATTTTGCTTACCTGGCTAGCTAGAGGCTAAAAACCTTAAAAGTGCCATTTCGCTGATGGAGGACCCAATACAGGTACAATTGTGGATTTTAACAGCCAATTCTACGCAAAAACATTCTCTACACGGTAGAATAATAAGGTTTTCCATCATTTTTAGCATTTTTCGAAAATTGTTCTGTTAAACTTTATGAAACCTGGCCAGTTGATGCTGCATTTTCAGCGGCACATGAGATCTCAAAAAAGCTACTTAGATTGGATTTTTTGGTTGATACTAAGTAAAAAAGGGTTGAATTTTACACTGGAGGTGTCAGAATTGCTCTAGGACAATTTTTATGACCTGTGAGGGGTGGGTTTGTTTTCCCCCGCTACTTTTTGTATTATACCGGTCTAACGGTACAACCTAGAGAAGTGCAAATAGGCTAAAAGAAAGTTCTAAGTACGCCAAGTACGATGGTATATAAAGTTCTCAGCTAGCTCTTATAATAAAAAAGTTCCAGCCAAAATCCGAAAATGTGGGTTCCCCCCACGGCTATATATATTGAGTAGTCTGAGAATCAGACAATTTGTTTTCAGGACTGCGTTTCCACAGTTTCTGCCTTTCCACCGGCTGCACAGTCCAGTGTTAGTTTCTTTCCCTCTCATCTGGCCGCCAATCCTTCTGAGACTTCGGCTTTTACGGAATCCGGTTCCTTGATTTCCGGGATTTCTTCCGTTGGCCGCCCTCCGTCTGGTCACTGTTCCGGTTCGGTTCTATCTGGGCTGGTCCCGGGTCTCATGGAATCCATCCGGCGTCGCGCGACCGGATCCGTTCTCAACGGATTCTCGCGCCGGGCTCGCCAGTCCCAGACACCAGGCTCTGGCTCGAAATCTGGACTGCTGGGGAAAAAGTGGTGAGTTTGGATATGGATTTTCGATTCTGTGGATACATTTGGTGAGGTGTCTGTTGAGACAAGTTCTATGTACGTACACTACTGTTAATGATATTTCAATTTGCCCTTTTTGTTTACATAAGGCAGGCGGCTTAACACACAAATTTGCAATGAGCTTGTATTCGTGATAAAGTCAAGCTGAGCTTGAAATCGGAAATCGAACCTTGCAGTCGTAAGGGAGCCAAGTTTGCGAAATTCCGCACTTCTTTCCGAACTTACCAGTTTTTTCGTCTTGGAATTTTGAACGAAATTCACTGTGGAGATTTACTTTGAAATTTTTGCTGATTGGTCACTGCCACAGTGTTGTTATGCAATACTGTTATTGATATACAGAGCAAACTTCCTGTCATAATATGATCACCTGTGTTGAAAGTTTTTGAAAGATGGTGAAAAGGTCTGCGTGTCTTGCGTTTGACTACTGATAACATTAGTAGGAACCTGTGCATCCATAATTTCGAATGCGTATTTTAGGTCCAGTCGGCTAAAGAAGAAGCCACTTCATGTACTGGCTGGTCATAAAGTGTCACCTCAGGTTTCAAGTATGTTATGCTCGTCTTTTTATGTCAGTTGCAAATTCTATGAGTTTATTTGAGGAATGCTTTCATTGTAGTCTATAGCTGCCAAAACGTAATTTTAGACGGCATACGTTAAATTCAATCCGTTCTTAGTGGTTTTTAAACAATCTGAAACTTCTAATATTCGCTTGTGTAGTACTATGGCACGTGCTAGTATGCAGGATTAGTAAAGTCTGACCACTCAGAACGTGAACTTGGCAGACATTCCGAAGTTTAAAATTTTCAGGCATTTTGAACGATGTTTTTTACGGTAGAGCGTTTGCGTTGTTAAACTGAAAGTGATACGGATTCAATTCCCAATTGAATTCCGACAATTCAGGTGCCCGGTCATTTTGGTGACACCTCCTTGCTAACGT
This sequence comes from Trissonchulus latispiculum, assembly GCA_030248195.1. Classification (NCBI taxonomy): domain Eukaryota; kingdom Metazoa; phylum Nematoda; class Enoplea; order Enoplida; family Ironidae; genus Trissonchulus; species Trissonchulus latispiculum. The sequence goes on along the minus strand of JASAND010026403.1, from coordinate 8,432 downwards.
TAATTCATTTCGTTTTAAAATACTCAAATGCAATATCAAAATCAAAACCTAGACACCCAGAGTAAGACCAACCTTATTCCGTGACTCTGGGTGTCTACATTTTGATTTTGATATTGCATTTGATTTCATTGTATCCTCGTGGATCCGTGGGCTGGTAGCCGTTTTGCGTGTATCTTTCTCACTGTTTTAATGTACTCCAGTACAGTCTTTTACTGGACTTGTAAAAGTTTTGCGACTATTTACAGAAACAGTTCGAAAGCCGCCCATACGTTGCTGTCAGTTTGGTCAGGAACCATCCGTTTTCAATCGACAACAACACCCGCAACGGGCTGCTCTGAAGTCTCCCAATATTTCGAAAGGAGCAGCAAAGTTGTCGTCAAAATCTCCGAAATCGTCAGCCGGATGTCGGACAAATTTCGGCTTTGAACCGGACCCGGAAGACTCTTGCTCGACCGTTCCTTTGATTGATGAAGGGGAATTGTGTGAGATGAATAATAGACTTTTGTTTGATTCTGATTTTTGAATGTTTTGATCTATAAATGGCTAGGATGCTAGAAGTAATGTGATGCTATTTGTATATTCCTTAATATTTACTGTACTATAATACTGTATAAGCAGAATGTATGAAATGTTTGTACATATAATCTGTGCAATGTGATTTATTGTTTCAAGTTCACTGTTGGTTTCTGGTTTTTGTTTCATTGATTTTCATATTTTGTTTGTAGTTTCTTTTGCACTAATTGCACTGCCTGTGAAAGGATGTGTTTGCGGCATTTCTTGTAAATAAAGCGCAGTGGTTTTAACAGGATAGGAAGGCGTGTAATAGAATAGTGTTGTAAAAGTTAGTTAGTGAGGACTAAGTTAGTTCGGAGTTGAGTTTTTTGAGATTTTCAGTTTTGTTAAGAAATATACCTTATATTTCTTAGGCATGAAAAGCAAGCTAAGCGCAGTAAAATTGGATCAACAAATTTGGTCTCATGGGATAAGTTTTGAAAAGACCGGGTTAACACAGCATTTTGTAGGAAGTACGTCAAGCACATCTACAAGGTGGCACCTCAGGTGATTCAGAATAACGGTGGCCCTACTCTCTTGATTTTACTGTATATTTATTTGATGTATTTTACTTGATTTATTTTATTGATTTCTTTTTATGGTTTACGTTTTTACCGTTGGAATAAAGCAAAACTGAACTTGTGTAGTGTACGTTTTGAATAAAAACAAATGAGTGATAGTTGAAAGTAGAAGCTAAAAATTTGTTCTCAAATATTTGAAGAATGGGTACAAAATTTTACTTTCTATTGGTCCACTGTAAAACTACAAAAATAAATTTTTAACTACACAGATGTAAATTTAAGAACTACACAGAAATGCACATAATACATACATGGAAAAAATGCCAAACTTTCTAAGCTGGAAAACAAAACTGTACTGCTACTATATTGTTGGTTGAAACCTATTCATATCTGTGAAGGCAATTTCATAGTCAGGTGCATTTCCATTAAACATGTTGCAAAAAGCTTCATTCTCGGTTTTGTACATAGCACATACATATTCCAACCTTCATTCTGTACATGTGTAAAAACTTGCCTTTGTGCAGTTAGCCAGCAGCAGCAGCCTTCTACAGTCAGACAAACCATCATCATAAAAACAAGCCTCAGTGGCCAAGCCAACAAAATGTAGCTAACAACATTTCCCAAAATTCAACAGAGTTTAGCTCCCTGTGCATATACTCCTCCCTTGGGCAATTTACCGAGAATGTCAAGGGGTGGCCGCCTGCCTGGTGGAGCTACCACAGGACCTCCATTACGGTGAAAGTAATGGACGTACTGATAGCCTTGTAGAACATAATATAGATACATAATATACTATAAATATAAAATAGATAATTGCGAACGCAGTTATTCAGTGTCAGCTTTCCCCATTCCCTAGCCAAAATTGTAAATCTGGCGTGTCAGCTTTCCCCATTCCCTAGCCAAAATTGTAAATCTGGCTGACACTACCTCTAACCACAGCTGGGAAGCTGGAGCAGACACCTTCTTGGCCTTTCGGATCCGGTAGTAGGACATCCATTAGGAACTGCTCATACGCAAGGTAGAGGAGCACAGCATCTTTCGACACTCCAAGCCCCAAGCGCAGATGGGGTGGGATCAGAGACAAAACCCGGAAAGTTGTGTGATCCATTTTGAGTACATGACTCGTTTGCACCCAACACTCCTTCGCAGGAGGTAGGCGGACCACATTGCAGAGGTGCTGGTATATCCCAAGGGGGGTACCTTCCACCGGGAACTCCGCGCCATACTCTTGATGATAAGTGGATTAAGGGTTCTTTAGCGTGCACTACCCCCAGCAAAGCAGCACACGGGCTCCAGCAATTTAACGCCTCATCCGACCGGCGGAGCAGTGACCTAAGTTTCTTGCTCAAGGAAATAATGTAACGTCATTATGGCTAGGGCGGGAATCGAACCTCGGACCTTTCGATCCGAAGTCCAGAGCCTTAACCATTCGGCTACACGGTCACGGTCTGTCTTAAAGCTTTTTGGAGCGATCGCCATCCACACTTCGAGAAATCAGTCTTGCATTGCTAAACATTGAAACGAGGTTATTTGTGACCTACACCTAGCTTTCTGCCCATCTTGGTACACTTACTGGCCTGTAATGCGCAAAGTTTCAGCCGATTCTGCCACAGTAATTTGGAGTAATTGTCTCACATATCTTCGAAATGGCACCAGATAACAGCGACAATATCGATAATGTAATCTAGCACTGCGAACGCGGGGACTGACGAAATCGTCATTTTTACAAAGTTAAGACAGATACTTGGAGTATTAATTGGTGCAAAGTTGGGTTCATTTGGTAAATCACAACTCATTAGACGCTAGTGTGAAGTATTTTCCGATATTTCCATCGACTTTCATTTAAATTCACTGAAAATGTAGTGCTATCTTTACGAACGGTAAATGTAAATTACACTCTTGTGTAGGAACCTCGGTTCCTTAGCTAATTTTCCATAATCTAAAATTGAGCGCAAAGGTCAGTCTCTCTTACGTTTTCGGCGGAGTACGGTCGGGCTACCTTTGTGTCCTTATAGTTGTTGCCAACCGTCCATCTTGGGGAATTTTCTTCGGGGGCTGACCCCCTCTCTCCTCTATCTCCGTCTGGGTCTTGGGTTTGTTCTTTGTTTATTTTTGTCGACGTTATTTGCTGGTCATTGAAGTTTCATGCCCTTTAAACTGTAAAAGATGGCTTTGCCATTTTTGTTAACTTTATAATTTTGTCTAAAAGAAAGTAAACTCACGGTATTTATTAGATTGCCGGTGTCGTGAAATATTTGGTCCCCCCAAATATTTGTTCCCCCTATAAGCTGAAATATTTGTTCCCCCTAAATATTCGTTCCCCCCTCGGAGCGATAGACTGAAATATTTGTTCCTCAAAATATTTGTTCCCCTTGAAATATTTGGTCCCCCTATAGGCTGAAATATTTGTTCCCCCTGAATAATTGCTTCATTGAAATATTTGGCCCCCCTAAATTCAGTTAGTGGCATTTTTTCTAGAATAAGTTCCAAACTCTATCAAGCTAGCTAGTGAAAAGATAAAATCGGACGGAATAATAGCGAATTAATATCCGAATTGGATCTCATGAGACATCTCTGTCAAATGTTTAATGTCAAATTGGAATTAGTTTTCGTTTCAAGGTTCGAAACCATTTCAAAATACACAGGCACCGTTGGAGGAACATCACGGTCTATGCCAACTACGCCCGCATCGAGCTACCATATTACCATCGTACATATCGTTCAGGGTGTCTTCAACCTTTCCAACTCTTGAAGAAGGATGATATATCTTCACCGTACACTTTTGGTTTGGGCTAAATTGAGAGTCACAAATAGAAATACTCGTCGATTTCCAAACATCTTTCAGAAGTTGAAGAATGTGATCGAACTCTAAAAACTGATAAAAACTCTAAATCTATAATTATTTTAGTGCTCTTTAACATTCTGGGACCAGTCCCGCATTTTAGGTGCAAAGATATAAAAGTTTTGGTTTTTGCCATTATTGTCTCAATATGTAGTCGATACACCGGATTGATTGTTATGGCTGAAAAGAGGGCACCAAAGTGAACATTGTTGCTGTTACAACCTTTGAGCTATCTCTAGTGTATAACCTTTCTGTCTGTCTCTTTGAGGCAGTATAACCAAAAAACTATTTTTAGGATCAAAAAACGGCCATTTTCGAAGAAATTAGTTATTTCAAAATCACTGCCAAATCTTACAGACAATTTTGGCTTCATTATACTCAATCGATACGTCGTCCAATTGCACATTTTATCAATTCCTATTCGCTGGAGTGCGTTGCTTTAAGCTGGAGAATTCGCGGAAAAACCATTTTAGCAAAACTGCAATTATTTTGTTTGAACATCGATTTCTCAGAACCTACTGTACCCAATCAATTCGTTTGATCTTTGGCAAAATAGAAATTCGCACAATTCCGGAGGTTCATTTTCTCGGTTTGAGCTAAAACGTCTCCACTTGCGAGAAAACTGACCATAACATTGCGAAATTTCGTGGCATCGCACATTTTCCTGATTTTCTGGGAACTTGTTGAGCCAAATCCATGAAATGTCCTTCGGCCCACTTGTCTTATATCATACCGCAGGAAGAAATTTTGACCGATTCTACAGTTTTGAGAAATCTATGTTCAAAACTTTATTTTTCGCTTTTATCTTTTCACTAGCTTGATAGAGTTTCGAACTTATTCTCGAAAAAATGCCCCTAACTGAATTTAGGGGGGACCAAATATTTCAATGAAGCAATTATTCAGGGGGGAACAAATATTTCAGCCTATAGGGGGACCAAATATTTCAAGGGGAACAAATATTTTCAGGAACAAATATTTCATTCTATCGCTCCGGAGGGGGAACGAATATTTAGGGGGAACAAATATTTCAGCTTATAGGGGGGAACAAATATTTGGGGGGACCAAATATTTCACGACACCGGCGCGTTCGTAGTTGCTTAGGGGTAAGCTAGTTAGGCGAGATTGACATGCACACACTCTAGGACCTTAGCAATTCTTCTCTTTATTCAAATTCATCTTTATTGAGACGACACATATCTTTACACTAGTTAACCTCCACCCGTATAGACATACAACACCCAATTTTTCGCAATGTCATTGTAGAAAAGAATACAATGGTAGAGATTATTTTAAACGATATCAAAGCACTATGTCACAACTATTTCTGGAAAATTTGGGTACCGTAACTTGATCATAGCGATCAGGGCTAGGCCAAGTTTTTGTACGTGTCATGTCGAGCTTTGGACCGACAACACCAGCTTCTGATGGCTCTACAGGACGCTACGCTGCGTGGAATTCTTTCAAAGTTTAAACTATTTTACACTAAACCTAGTACCATTATGTGGCAAAAGATAAGCTAGCTTTTCCAACATCGAACTTTCAATGAAATTCGTAGCCCCCCCCCCCAGCTTAACACCGAGCTAGTGATTGAGTCCTAATCTAGACATTGTGCAACAAACAATACAGCATTTGTTGCATTATAAATAGGACGATTAGTTTTCTATGGCACACTTGCAAACCTAGTTTTCTGTGGCACTCTTGTAAACTGAAATTATGACACGACGCCAAACATATTAGACTTGTTTAGGCTATATGTAATGTTACGGATGAAGTAAAAGCCAAAAAACTAAGGAAAACTCATAAAACCATGAGTCGCGATCGGAATTGTTATTGGTGGTTGTTCTTGGAAACAGTTATTCAGAACCTAGTGTGCAGTATGTGAACGTCCAAGCAATATTTGTCATTATTTTATGTTCTTGTGAATACCAGAGTTGCCAGCCGGTTCAAATCATTCAAACTTTACAAAACGGGACATAGGTTCTAGCATGGTTAAGAAACTAGGTTCATAATAGTACTAGGACACGAACAGACAACGCAAGAAAATAATAAGAACTTAATAGAATCTAGATGCCAGCAATGAGGTTGAAAAGAGCGTTATAAGCTACATAGGTAGTGCCAGAATAGGATAGGAACCCAGCGTAATATGAGCTAATAAGGTTTGATCAGGGCTAACTACTAACGGAGAGGTCGTTACCACTCCCCGGGTCAGTAATAGGCCCCAACTATAGCCTTTGATCAACTAACGGAGGAGTCGTTACTCTTCCCCAGGCCTCAGCGGGCCTCCTGTTGTTTGAAAATGGTTCAAAGTTTCATTTAAAGCAAACTCACTTTAGTGAAGAAGAAAGCTATCAAAAGTTACCATTCAAGATATCACGAATTATTACAGAAAATGCAGTTTAAAGCCGATTTACACGGTCATACGTTGGAAGATGGCTCACAAAAGCTTAAATATTCGTAGCTAGGTGTATGAACTAGGGTTCAGGAGCATTAATATGTGATAATTAGGCCCAATTAGTGTTAAGTACTTAAGTTTTACTTTTTCATATTAGGCCCTGAGAGGTCATTATTCTGTCTTTTTTCATTTTCCATTTTATGAGAACTTTTATTTTTATCAGAAACTTTCCCCTTTGGTTACCTTTATGTGTTAACCAAAGAGTCTGGAAAGTTTCTGGAGATTCAGCTCTGGAAATTTTGCACACAAAGGGGTCATAAAGCCAGACCCCCCATAAATCTCTATTCCGGTGGGCCAGGCGTGCAAACAGCCCACGTCGGGTCTCACCCACAAAGGGGATTTCCAGAAGAGTCTGGAAATCCCAACTACCTCAAAGAAACCGCCAACAGGCGTGAGGTAGACTGACTGGAAATTCAAAATTTCCAGTCAGTCTTTGCTTCAGCTCCGGCCGAGAGCGGCCGTGTATCCCCCCTTCTCTAGTGCGTCTCCTGGTGTGCCAGCGTTTTGGCCGGAGAACCCCCAACGCACTTTTTACCCCCCCTTTAGGACCACGAGTTAGGACCTCCTCTGGCCCACACAGGTCAGAGGAGAAGATCTGAGCCAACACGAAGCAAAGACACGCACGAAGTAGGGCCATTTGAGCGCATTATGCTCGGCCAGAAGAACAGAAAACGCGCCCTTTTTTTAGGGTTTTAGAAGGCCCTTTTTTGGCCTATTTTCACTTTTGTTTTTCGGCCTTCGGGCCTTTAATTTTTATTCAAAATGTAGCCCTTTTTGGCTCACCATTAACTCAAAATTAGCGAGCCCTCGTGGCCAGTCTTTTTACTTTTGCTTTTATCCAGTGGGCCCTCGCGGCCAGTCTTTGCAATCTTTAATCAGTGAGCCCTCGTGGCCAGTTTTTACATTTTTATTCAGCGAGCCCTCGTGGCCAGTTTTTGCTCTTTCTTATCAGCGAGCCCTCGTGGCCATTCATTTTTCCTTTTTCACATTTTCGGGGTTATTCTGTAATGAAGGGATTTTGAGTGGGGACCCACCCTTGAGTTGAGGTAGGAGGTCCCTTGGCTATGACCTCGTATTCTGAATTGAGTTAAGTCTAGGGAATAATTCTCCCCACAGCCGGCAATTAGGAATTGCCGGCCATGTTCGTACAAGTTAGGCACTACTGAAGTTAAACTATTGTCTGTAATCGTGTTGTGCTATTTGTGTAGGTCGGCTACCTAAAAAGTAATAGGAATTAAAACCCAGAAACAGTTTTAATTAATAATTATTTAGCCTTTTCAAGGGGAATGGCCGGCTTCCCCTATATTAATTTAACCAAGCTGTCCTTAGCGGAATTAATCGTTGTCGTTTAGTAATAATTGCCGGGCAATTATTACTCGTTTGCTTTCCAACAAACTTTCAAAGTTCCAAAGTTTACAGTTTCAGTTAAAGTTACAAACTTACAAACTTTGGGCTCCAGACGGAGACCCATTAACTCCCAAAATTACAACAAAAAGGTGCATACAAAGAATAGGTAGTTTAGGTAGGTTTAGGTAGGAAAATGTTAGAATCTGTATTGTAATATGTAGTCGTTTGTGTTGTTATTGGCGTGATTGCGATTATTATTGTGTGAATGTGAATCCCAAATTTACGTAGTCGGCTTCTTGGGTAAATTCCTTATGGATTATGAGGTTCCAAGTTTAGCCCTTTTTAGTGTGATTTCTGAACCAAAATTGTGTGACTGTGTGTGTGTGATTGAGGGCAGACCATGTAAACTCCCTTTGTTCGATAAGGGTCTTGGAGATGCCAGAATGCATGTGTAATTGCTCAGATATTAGGCAGGAACTAGGCCAAATTGAGTAGCAAGTTGGCCTTTAATTATAAGTAATCAAGGATTTGTTCCAGTTCAGCTTTAGACGCGTGTCTGATGTAAAAATTGTCAATTTCTGCGTGAATGCAATGTAAAGCCTTGCTTAAAAATTGTGCTGTTTGACGGCTAGGGCAGATTCTGCAGCCTAGGGTCACGGGGACCCCCATTAGGTCTGCAGGTCTGCCGGATTTCCGGTCATCTGTGTAGGTCGCCGCA
>JASAND010026402.1:0-10770 GCA_030248195.1 Trissonchulus latispiculum | reverse complement strand
GCGCTCCCCTATGATATATAGACAGATACATGAAATCGGCCGAATGCCAAATCTTGCCGGATTCGGATCCAGATTGTATCCACAGCTAGCCTTCAAAATACATAATTTTACAAATTTGTTCTCTGGTTTTGTTAGCGCATATACCCAGAAAATTCAGTTTAAGTTGAATAATTGAGATGCAAGCGGCAGCCAACAGTAAAAGCTAATTTCTTAGGACGAAGGTATTCACGAAATTAGTTTTGAGCAAATCAGTCCTGCATTTATTTCTTAGTTTTAGCAAAAAATTTCCTTCAGTTTTCGCCAATTGCGGGAAAATCCGGATAGTATTGCCGTCTGATCGAAATCTCCCGGATCCGGATAACTGGTCGATTCCTAATATACATAAAACAGCCACTTACTATACTTAGTGTAGTTTGCATCGTCGGCGCGCACGCAGACAAGAAGCCTGGCATGACGGCGGTTCAGACTTTTGCTGGTAGCTTATACTCAAGATTCTATGCATGCACGAACCCAGTGGTGGCACAAACGCTGACCAGAGTTCTAGCAGCAAGCGAGTGCCGCGTGGCGACAAATGGAACTTATCATCATCGTACATGGCCGGGTGTAGATTCGGCTGCTGCTGTGGGCTAGATACAGCAGGGATCAGCTGCGGGGCAAAAAACTTATCTTTAGGAACAGCCATGTACTGCAAATTGGTAGCACAGCAACTCTTCTCCAGGAAAGCATTAAAGTCAGCATAAGTTTCGGCCGCGAGCGTGAAACAGTCTTGAGGAATGACGGATGATACATAAACTCTGGAGGGCACCACATTTTTCTGTAACAGAAAGTCTCGCATAGTGCGAAAGCTTTCCTCCCAGCGACGACTGTCGAGGTCCAGGATATCGTAGTTTGCCAAATTAACTATGACAAACTTATAGTCTGCAAGACGGATCTTTGCGGCCTGAAGTATGATTGGCAAATCTTGCATTTCTCTTCCCCACGAATGAGTAGATCCGAGTTTTCCAGCAAAGCCAGATGTTTCAGCAATGAATTTGAAACAATCAGGCCAACACAAACTGGATGGGGGACCACAACCCCTTGCTGACACAGATCGGACAGACTGAATCTGCTATGAAAGGGCAACCGATATAGCAACTAAAAATGAATAACAATAAACAAAACATGATTTTTAAATGCCAGCTCTGTGACAAGTCAATTACCATTAACACTAAACGGGAAGCCCAAGTGTGGCATCTGCCTTACTCAGGCCAACGAGGAAATAGGTTCATATTGGCATCATGGCTGCAAATGCAACCTCCGATTACTATGTAGCCAGTTGTTAGTGAGACAGCTGGCCTGGGAGAGCTATATATGCGTGGACGTGCACAGCAAGGTGTAGCTGGTAGGTGGTTCAGTTTGCTAGTTTACGCGTGTGTAAGTAAGTGAGTAGTGGTACTACGAACTATGTATAGTGGGCTAATGTTAGTCTCAAAAGTTACCATACACACACCCAGAATATATATATATACATAAGTCCCGTCACTGTGGCTTATTATATAGGTGAGCATACACAGCTCCTACAATACACAGCTCCTACAAATGACCTCTCATTGTTTAATACACAGCTCCTACAATTGGATTACGGTAGTTTTGGAAATCGTAAAAACGCATTACTACTGTTAGTGTCCGTATTTCTAAGATTTGTCCGCAAGTTGTTATAAAGATACATTCGACAACTTAAAGCATAAAGTTGAAATTTTAAATTTTATCATTTATGTTTTCTAAGTATATATGCATTTGTTTTCTTGAAACAAATAATTTTATTAATAAATTATGGAATGCACTTTGAGCACTATGATTAATGTAGATATAGGCAGGCCACCTTGTTTCTAAAACTTTACTTTGAAATTTAGGCCTAAAGAAAGACTTCTTGTTTTGGCAAAAGCAAACTTTTATTATAGGTCTGTAACTACAGTTAACTGTAATAATTTATTTTATGTTTTCTTTAAATGACTGCTGTCATTGTCATTTTGCTTTCAAAAGTTGTAAGGATTTGATTTTTGTTTCAATTACATATATGCCACAAAATTTAACTCAAATTCGGAACTAAAACATTAGTATCTAAATTTTGTGCTAAAATATAAAAAGTCTACTACCACTACAACTACGTTTAAGCCTAATTTAGACTTGACCTACAGTTGACCCCTAATTTCAATACACAGCTCCTACAACAATCATGTGTAGGAGCTGTGTATTGTAGGAGCTGTGTATGTACGCCATTATATACACGTTAAACAGAAATAGCGAAACTTAGTTGCTGACAGACAGTGAAGTTGTGTAAACGTTTATGGACTGGTTTACGTTGGTTAAGTATAAATAGTCCAATATTGTACGCAGACTAGCAAGGTTAAACACACCACGGTATTTAATCAGACGTATACAAGAAACGAACAGAGCACATGGCACAACCTTTTCTGTAGCCAGGGCTAGAACAGAGCAGAACCGAGTCGACACTACGACCAGAGCGGCCCTTATATTACAGTAAACACGCAAGGTTCTTTTAGGCCATAGCTTAGGCCATGGCCTAAATTTATGAGTCGATGGCCTAAAGAATTTTGGCCGTTGAGGCCATTTGGCCTAAATTTTTCGACGAAAGCCATTTAAATTTTATTGATTTTTAAGTAAAAACAATTTTCTAAAAAATTTTCGCGCCTTCGGCGCGAATTTATACATTTTTCCTTGTATTTCTGGGCTGCGCCAGCCGCCAGCTAGTTACATTGTCTATTTGCACTTATAAATACACATTCAAGCTATAATTTCATTTATATACTATTATATATAAAGATTTCATTGAAGAAATGCTATTTTAGTACGTAGTTTAACTTTATTTCTATTAGTTTATATAATTTAGTCTTTCTTTGGTTCATAGTCGTATGCTTCTACCTGGTTTAATTTTCAATAAAAATTCATTAATTCATTAAAACTGTCTTTACATTATTATTTCTATGCTAACAAGGTTCTATTTTTGCAATTTTAAGGTAAAAAAGTAGTTTTTTAGTGTGTTAAACAGTGACGATGGCGATTTTTGTTGTTAAACAGCGATTTTTGAATATATATATAACGCGTGAATATATGATAACTGTAATTTTAACAATGCGTACAATAACGTACAACCTAGAAATTAACAAAATTTGGATGGCCTAAATTTTTTGGCTGATGGCCTAAAAAATTTGAGTCGTTGAGGCCATTTGGCCTAAAGTTCGGCGACCAAAAAACCCTGTAAACACGTCACCATGAATCACTCAATTACGCAACACTCACACATTCAAGACATCAATCATAATAGGTTTGACCTTTTAATGAAGGCAATTAGGTAGCAGACTAGAAGGTGAAGGTATGATCAGGGGGACAGTCACGACATCTAAAATGGTACGTACTCTACGCACGGCTTTACCTACGTGGGTTGGGGTTCTCATCTAGCTAGCATTTATACAATTGTTCCTGGTTAAATAAACAGAAGTAGCGAAACTCACTAGTTGCCGACAGACCAGTGAAGTTGTGTATACGTTTATGGACTGGTTTACGTTGGTTAAGTATAAATAGTCCAATATTGCACGCAGACTAGCAAGGTTAAACACACCACGGTATTTAATCAGACATATACAAGAAACGAACAGAGCACAAAGCACAACCTTTTCTGTAGCCAGGGCTAGAACAGAGCAGAACCGACTCGACACTACGACCAGAGCGGCCCCTTTATTACAGTCAACACGTCACCATGAATCACTCAATTACGCAACACACTCGCACATTCAAGACGTCAATCATAATAGGTTTGACGTTTTAATTATGAAGGCAATTATGTAGCAAACTAGCAGGTGAAGGTATAATCAGGGAAACAGACACGACATCTATAATGGTACTCTACGCACGACCCTCCACACGTAGGTTGGGGTTCTCATCCAGCTAGCATTTATACAATTGTTCCTGGTTACAACTACAACTATCGAGCCACACAAATGCGTAAATTTCCTTGCCCAATAATTATATGCAATTCATATATGTGTACATCAGTCTGTGACTACTACACGCGCACACACATCAACAACATTTGCACTATTTATCATCATCTTTTTGGAATACCAAAAACGAGTTCAAAATACCATATTTGATGTAGTCTGACCATTTTATACACCATCTGGATGTGTGTAAACGTAGAGCCTTGGTTGTTCTGGAAGATGCTGATTATAAATTCCTCAGACATTACAAATTACAAAAGCTTTTCAGGTTCTGGAGGTCTCCACATCCCACTGAAGTTTGGCAATCCTCCCCGATGTTTTTACTGGCTACGCTAGTGGGTTTCATCAAGAGTATATACTTAATATAAGAGTGTGCCACTAGGCACACTCTATGTTATCAGAGCAAAAACTATGCTCTGTTCGCTAACGGCCCACCCCCCGCAAATTAGACCCTTCACTTCAAAGAATTTTGTGCGCTATGTTTGTGTTCTAATGCTCGAAGCAGGCACAAAATTCGCTCACGCACTGCTTGTGTTTTCGAGCTTAAGCACATAAACATAGAGCGAGTGCGAGTACCCCCGTTTCGACTAGGTACTGATTTGCGGGGGGGGTCACTAGGGTCTAATTCGGGGAAAAGGCCGTTAGCGAGCAGAGCATAGTTTATGCTCTGATAACATAGAGTGTGCCTAGTGGCACTCTTATTTTATGTACTCTTGGTTTCATCGTTGGTTCCGTTAGTAAAGGTAAAAGGTAAAGTGACCCCTGGAGAGAACTCCAACCTACAGAAGGTTATAGGGTGCCGGTGCTTATCTCCGGATTCACAGCCCGAAGCCAGGAGCGACAACTCTAATGTTGACTACATCTGTGGAAGGGGGGCCAGCCCTTCATCAGGCATCACGCCAGAACACAGACTCCTGTTACCTTCCCACCGCAGTGGTACCCATTTACCGACCAGTTAAGGATAGACAGCTGGGTTGGCTGGAGCCCACGGCGAACCGATATGTGCTTAGTCCCTTGCTCAAGGGGATTTGCGAAAGTCTTGTGGCAGCGGGGGTTCGAACCTGGACCGTAAGATCTGTAGTCGAACACCTTACCACTCGGCCATCGCGGCACGGTTCCTTTAGTGACATAAATAAGAATATGAAAATAAGCCTTACAGATTTGGCATTTCATAGTAGAATCTGAAGCAAAAACTCAGCACCGCCGTAAACGAACGTTTCCTTTCATTTAGTAAAATAGATGTAAACATCTTATATTTCTCATATTAGTTAAGTGGACGAACATGTTGTCCATTTAAACGTTCAACTTAGAGGACTGTACGTAACATAGCTCTGCCCATAACCAACCTGATGAAAAAAGTTTTGCATGACCACGCCCTGACGGTTTGATCCCAGCCAATCACCAACGTCTTTTTCCATTGTAACCGGACCAGTAGATCCCGTCTGCCAGAATCTATCGTGCCCACAGGCAACAAAGATTGTTGAAGGCTCGCAATCATCCAAAAATTGACGAAAATGACTGCACTGATCGTATGCCAAATGCAGAACAGCCAAGCGTACCTCATCGCGAACCAAAGTCCAAGCAGGACAGCGGGGAATGTCGAATGAGCGGAATACCACACGGAGGTCATTGACAGCGGTAGGGCTATGCTCTGATACCTGATAAATGAGATCCGCATAGGAGTCCAGACCCAACTGCTTCATTTGAATATAAACCAATAGCTGCTGCTGGCACCAATACCGCATACCAGTTCCAGGAATTCGCAAATCAGTTAAACGGTACAAATACAGCGGGCACTCCGGATCAGAAATATTCACATAGTGATAGCCAAAGCGCTTCTTAATAAAGCCTACCGCAGCCCGACTGGGTTCAGATGTCATCTTCTGCATTCGAGACCTAGCCGGTTGAGACGCAACCTGACGATAACCAGCTCTGGCCTGACCGGATGGAGATTGAACCGACAGAACAGAATTCTGACCGGTCCTAGGTCTGTTCGGTTGGATGCGAGATCTGGCATGTCGTGACCCCACCTGACTATGACCCGGCCTAGCCTGTACGGATGGACATGATGCAGACGTTGTCTTCGTTTGGAAACGAGGCCTAGACCGTAGTGAGTCACTTTCAAATTCACGCTTCCGCTTTTTCGTGGCCTGGCTGTCAAGGTTGAAAACTGAATGAGATTTCCTACGACGATTTTCCATCTGAAAAACATGAACAGACTATTCTTCAATTTAACAAACAAGCATTATCACAATCATAGCGGAATTTTACATATATAATCTCAAAACTATTTCACTTTAACTGGCTTTTCCTACAGGCCGTCCCAGGGCGTCCCCCCCTCCCCCCCCCCCCAGAATAAAAGGGCCTACCCCCCGGCCAGAACTTTAAAGTGCCCGGAAAAATAGGGTTTTGAGGGTAAATTAGAAAAACTTTTTCCGGCTTAGCCGGATTTTTAGACATTTTAAGCATTTTTAGATATTATAAGCTGAAATTTAGGTTGTTAATATTTTAGCTCAGCAGCAAAAAGAGCAATTTTTTAAACATTTTTCGAAAAATTTTCTGTCCCCCCCAGACCTGGGGGGACCGCCCCCAGACTTCCCCCCCCCCTGAAATTTTTGCCTAGGAAAAAGCCAGTTTAAACTCTGGGGGACCATTCGATTTGCTTATACGTATAATATACGTATTATGGTTTTAGTGCATTTATGGTGCATATGCACTTTTTCCAAAATGCACAAAATGAAGTCACATTTTGCTTCCATTAATCGCAAAATGCTAAAAAGACCCATGTAATTTGAGTTTTAAAAAGAGCTTTAGCTTTTAGCTTTCGCTTTGAGCAATAAAACCCCTCCTTTTGGATTTCACACATTCAATTTTTAGCTATAAGCAAGAGTACATAATAGATAAGAGTGTGACAGCTGGCAAGCTCTCTCTTATCAGCTGCAGGCACATGCTCTGTTCGCTAACGGCTGACCCCCCCCCCCCACAAATGTGTATGCTCACTCAAACAATCTTTGCGTTCTAAAGCTCGAAGCAGACACAAATTAGACGCACGGTTTTCGAACTTTAGCACGTAAAGTTACGGCGAGTGAGCGTACAGAAACGTGTACTGGGTACACATTTATGAGGAGGGTCACTAGGTACACGTTTGTGGGGGTGGTCAGCCGTTAGCGTGCAGAGCATGTACCTGCAGCTGAAAACAGAACTTGCGCTGTCACACTCTTATATATTAGGTACTCTTGATAATAGTAAGAAACTCTTGCACTAGCCTGTACAAATCATGCTAGGTATACTCATTAATTCAGCCCACCAGTATTCCCAATTTGCACTAATTACACACTTTCTCATAAGCGTGTGTCTGCTCGCTGATTGGCCCATTTGCCTAAGGCTTGTGGTAGATAATTTATTAATCATGTTTATTAATTAATTATAACTTTATAGAGGTCGGAAGAAAAACCAAGGTAGTAACTTTTTGGACTCTGCCGAACTACCCAGTGGAGCAATCCGGCTATAAATCATTTTCTTTTCAAGCCCTGTGTAGGCTGTCATTTTGGTATATAAAGCGTTTCTCAAAGACCTGTCGTTAATTAGTAATTAACGGTTAATTAGCCGGGGTAAAAACCAATGGCGGGAAAAAACCAACCCCAACATTCGGCCAGGGTAACTCATATTAGCAATTTTATGCATGCAACAGGTAAAATCGGCGTCGCTGACTGCAGTTATCTACAGTTATTTTTGCGATATTCCTTATAATAAGTGAGAAAATGGAACATCAAAATTTGCAGCATCAACTGGCTAGGTTACATCAAATTCGCCAGTTTCTATGTTAAAATACAAAAATCTGTAAATCTTTTGAAATTCGATGAGATAAATTAAAACAAATGTTTTAGTGTTTTTGCTCATTTCTTTGTCCCAGAAGACTTTTTGGCCACTTTCGCTGAGCCAAACAGCCGATCAGCCGAAATAGGTTTTACCGGCTAGCACAAAATTGCCAAATCCAAATGCAATTTTGAGCTGTTCACGTGAAAGAACGCAATAAACTTGCTATGTGGACGACTTATGAGCAACAAAGAACCATCTTGGGAGTTTGGCAGCAAAAGCAAAAATTGGTTTTTCTCCCTACCCCTTGGTTTTATTTTCCCATTTTTAAACTTCTGCTGGCCGCTTGCCAAGCGTCGCAGGAAGACGAGACCGACATTTTTGGAAAAAGCACATGTTGTTCTCATAGAAGCTATCAAAAGTAATGATCTAACTACTATGGAAAATTTTCTACAGGCCTTCAAAAATAAGCAAATTTTGAATGTTTGGGGGTCGAAAATGCCAAAACTTTCAAAGTGTCAAAGAATGTTCAAAAGTGGTCCGATTTCGCTCAAATTTTGTGTGGTAGGTGGGATGGGCCCTACCAACTTGCACGCAAAATTTGAGTCCCCTAGCTCATCCCCCACTTTTCCCCCCGCTGTTAGCTAAATTATTAACAGAAAATTCAACATTTGAAGAAAATGCAGGAAATATTTTGAAAATTTCTTCTAAAAAATTTTGCAACGTAAATTGGTACAAATTTCAAAATTTTGCCTCATTTGCCGGATCGGCGGTCACGAAAAAATCAAGCCGGTCCGATCCGAAAACTTGTCGATCCGATCCGTCCCATTCAATTCATTCGCAAGGATGTTCAGGTGTAAATTGCCTTCATTTGCTACGGCACCGTCGTTTTCACCCATTTTCAAATTGCATGCAATTAATTGCCGGCTACTCGTTAAGTACGAAACGAAACTACTTAAAATTTAAGCTCGATGTGCAGAACATGTGCGACAAAATTTTGTGTGAAAATGAGCAGAATCCGTGACCATAAAATTTTTCATGGTGGACCAACCTTAAACCCTTTAAGGTGGTGATTCCTTTTGGAGACATCAACTTTGAAACATTATTACTCATTCATTATTTGGAGTTAAGAAGTCATTTTTATATCAAAATGTAGCTTGACATTTTCTCCTTTTAATGAATACAATGAAATCAAGTTTGGTTTTCGAAAAGAATTTTAACGGATTTTTGAAGAAGTACAATTTTTCAGATTTTTTGCAGGCTGAAATAAATTTTTTCGTGAGACATCGGCTATATCATTCGATACCTCTATCAAATAGCTGGGGACCCTTTTTTAATTATTATGAAATCGCTCTTGGCTATGAAGAAATTAGCTAAAATGTAAGTGTAACCTGGATTTTGCCTATTCCCAACTTTGGTAAGTTACTACTTTTGCTAGAAAGCAGCAATCGGGGCAACTAAAAAAGGGTCCCTGGGTATTTTTGTGTAGAACACATGTGCTCAGTGGCAGCCGTGTAGCTAGCATAGTAAATTCTCCACAATCGCTGGAAAAAAATTGGTAATGTTTTTGCAAAGACCACTTTTTGTATGATAGCAGCCTACGGGATAGCAGTTGGAAGATTACCATGCCTCGGATTATTGGCCTCTGTGAGACCTTCAAATGGACACCTTTAGTTTAATTTTACGGCTTGTGTAGCTTTAGTAGGAATGCATTATTTGATTTCTGTAAAAACGACAACTTTTGGACGCCAAAATAAGAAAGTTGGCTGTATCTCACGATAGAAAAAAGATAGAAAGTTGCTTCAAAAAGCAAAAGTGTAGAACACAATGAGATCTTTCGAATGAATATAGTTATTACAGTGGAGCTGGTGTCAAACTGTCGAAACTTGCCGAAAAACTGTCCTGAACGCAAATGTCGAAGTTTTGAACCGGGATTGCGCGGAGGATGTTAGAACACTAAAATAAGTGTTTTTGGAAAGTTTCATCAGATTTCGTCTTGATTTGGGCCGTTAACCAACAATACGTGCCCAAAGGGAATCACCACCTTAAGGGGCTGGTTCGGGTATATGCAGCACTTTGAAAGCCTTTACTCAGTTGTTGGAGTTTAACAATGATTTCTATATCATTTTAAAGCTAGGAATGTGTTCATTACAGCAAAATGGAGTATCTGACACAATTCTACTCTTTGAATTGGATATGTGATGACACAAAATTAATTTTTGAACATGGATTTCTCAGAGTGAGGGAAAGCTAAAGAGAATCAATCACTTCAGGTTTCAAAAGAAATGTCTTTCCAAGAAAGTTTGAAAATTTTGTCGTCTTCTTGATCCATTCGTCAAAAACAATTAAAATATAGTCAGATTCCCAAAAAAAGATCGGTGACAAAGTTCCCAAAAAACCAGTGCCAGATCTCCCAGGTACTTCGACCGTTTCGAGCCAAATTTGGCGCATAATAAGTAGAAGACCTTAGTATTATAATATATCAGTTTGGGTTATATAGCTTATCTCGTGAAGCCAGGGCGCCAGCTAGAAGACAACCACCCCAAAACCACCCTCGGTCAAGTTTCGACATGGTGTTGGAAAAATTGTCTCAAAACCACAACGGAAAACCCGGTAAGTCCCTAATTGTGGTTGGTAAGTTAGGTGTAAGTTAGCAAGTACTCACGACACCACATATCCCAGCCCCACTGGCACCTACGCAGTGGCCTGGGCCACCCGATTTTTTTGGGAACGAATTCAGAAAAAGCCAGTTCGGACTTTGCACAAATAGGTCACAGCAGCCATTGTAATTGTTTTTCTGGTGATATTAACGCTGTATTAGAACGTTTTACCCCCAAAACACCATAACACCTTATATATAGAATCTTTGAGGTGTTTTGACTGACTCAGACAGCCTAAACCTGGTCCGGACCCAAATTGGTCTCTTGAAGTACTGGACTTGGCTAAACACTGATAT